>QTSX02000035.1:0-102574 GCA_014839935.2 Entomophthora muscae | reverse complement strand
AATATTAATATTTCTCTATATTTTGCATAAATTTTATTATTGTGCTTATGTTTATTCTTGGTTCATTGGAATTCTATTTTTATGGTAATCAAAAATAGTTTTATAATAAAGAGTGTAATTTACATAGTAAAATGGAAAACATTTGTTTATTTCTCCTTTTTTACATTAGTTCAAAAACACTTTTTATTGCAGTTTTGAGTTCTCTGGGGCTACTTTAGTATACCATAGCTGTAAGACTTAATTAGTTATATTAAAAGTTTTAAGTACATCAAGATCTCTTAATTAAAAAAGTGTCAATTTCCAGTTGTCAATCAGGGAAAAAGCTGAATTCTCACTTTACTATAATGTCAATTACCAGGGAGTCAAACTTACCACAGTTGCCCCCTCAAATACATGGAACATAGCCTAGCTGAGAAACTGGGTGTACCAATCCAGGGAAACTCCCAGCTGGTAACCTTGGGTAACAAGACAACAGACCTGTCCCACAAATGCAAAAAGTTTGTCTACCCGAAGTTAAATGAGAGACTCCTGCCCACAGATTCCACGTCATAGAGAAGCTTCCTAAACCTGTAGTGATAGGTTTTGAATGGTGGGTGACCACCAATTGAACTTGGACTATAAGAACCATCAAGTGACTTTCACTCATGAGAACCAAACCTTAAAGGTCCCCTGCCTGAACCCCCAGCAGACCCCTGAGTTAAAAAACGCCACCATAGAATCCTGCAAAGCTGAGATCCCAAAATGTTTGAAGCCTTGAGTTTTGTCTTCTCAGAAAAAGAAGCCACCGCCTTGCCTAAACACAGTCAGTTCAACCACGCCATTGAACTCCTCCCTGAAACCCAACCTAAGCATGGCCTGTCTATAGTTGTAACATGAAGAAACAAGCCACCTTAAGAGAGTACTTGGACAAGATGTTGAAGAAGGGATATATACATATCTCCAAATCTTTTTGTTTTCCCCTTTATTGTTTGTTAAAAAGAAGGACATCAACCTACATCCTTGTGTCAACTACCAGGTCCTAAACAGCATCACAGTGAAAAACAGATACCCCATACCCAATGCTGAAGACCTCTCAGATCAGCTTTCAGGAGCCAACATCTTCTCAAAGGTTGATTTGAGGGATGCCTTTAACCAGATCCAGATCAGGCCTGGTAACAAATGGAAGACTGCCTTCAAGACTAGGCAAGGTCTCTTTGAATACTTGGTTATGCTGTTTGGGTTGTGCAACACGCCCAGCACTTTTCAAACTATAGTGGACGTGGTCTTGGGAGGACACAAGGACCAGTGTTGCGTAGCCTACTTAGATGACGTCCTCATTTACAGTCACATCCCTGAGGAACATGTTGAACCCCTTCAAGCTGTCCTAAAACTCTTCAAGGAACACAGACTCTTTTTTAAACTCCAGAAATTTGAGTTCTTCCAAGAGAAATTAGAGTTCCTGGGGTACAATGTGCTGAAAGGAGGTTTTGCAATGTCACCTGATAAAATAGAGGCCATGATGTCATTGCCTGAACCTAAGAACCTCAAGGAGGTCAGAAGTTTCTTGGGCCTGGCAAACTTCTGCCAGAAATTTGCCCAATTTTTCTTCTATCTGCTTGTCCTTGACCTGCCTTGCCTCTGAGAAACATCCCTTTGTGTGGGATGACGCCATGAGATCCGCCTTTGAGTTGCTAAAGAACGCCTTTGTCACTGTCCCTGTCTTGGCAATGCCAGTTTACAATAAGCCCTTCATTGTGAAAACAGACGCCTCTGACTTTGCATTGGGAGGGATGTTGCTTCAGGAGGGGCATGATAGTAAGCTGCACCCTGTAGCCTACTACTTGAGAAAGTTCACTCCACCTGAGTTAAACTACCCCATCTACAATAAAGAGATGCTTGCTATCATCCAGTCCTTGAAACATTGGAGAAGATAGTTGTGTGACGCAAATCACCCAGTGAGAATCATGACTAATCACAAGAACCTGACATACTTCTTCTAAATGCAACAACTGAATCAGCAACAATCTAGATGGGCCCTATTACTGGAATATTACAACTTATCAATCAGCTACAAGCCTGGCAAGATTGACATTGTGCCAGATGCCTTAAGCCAAAGAGCCAACCTTTTTCCTAGCACTAAAGAGATTGAAGAATTCAACACTATATCCTTGCTGTCCCTAAACATGATTGAGCCAATATTCCTATTCCTGGGACTAGCCAGTAGAAGAGAAGAAATCCAACTAGCTCAGACAGTAGATCAGCACTGCATCTCCATCATGGAAGACTTAAAGAAAGATATCAAAAGTTGATACTACCAGATTGGTTACTCCATAAATGGAAACACCCTGCAGCTACACAGAGGCACCTATGTACCAGAGGGTTCACTGCGCTTAGAAATACTGAAGGAATACCATGGCTCCCCATGTCAGGACACCCTGGGTATACAAATACAATCAAAGGAGTCCAGAGAACCTACATGTGGCCCAGAATGAAGCCAGAGATTGAAGGGTACCTCAGTGGTTGCAAGACATGCAGACATACCAAACCTAAGCGAGGAAAGCCAGAAGGATTACTACAACCTCTTCAGATTGCAGAAGGCCCTTTGAAGTCATTTTACATGGACTACATTGTGGAGCTACCCAATTCAAAGAGATTCAAAACCATCCCTGTAATTGTCAACTGTTTCACCAAGATGTCTCACTTCATTCCAACAACAATCAAATTAACAGCAAAGAAAACTGCCACTCTATTCCAGAACAAAGTATTTATGAACCACGGACTCCCACAAGAAGTGGTCTCAGACAGAGGCCCACAATTCACCTCCAAGTTTTGGGCCCTAATCCTAAAGGACTTGGGAATAAAAAGATTGTTGTCTACTGCATATCACCCCCAGAGCAACAGACAGACCAGGAGAGTAAACCAGGTCCTCAAACAGTACTTACAATGCTACGTTAACTAGGAACAGAACAATTGGATAAACCACCCACCAATGGCTCAGTTTGCGTACAACAACCAAGATCACAGCTCCACTGGTATGTCTCCCTTCAAAGCCAACTACAGATTCAACCCCACATGGGATGCCATCCCACAGAGGAAGCCAACAACCCTGAAGGACAAGACTGAGTTAGCAACATCCACACATGCCAAGAAGAATGTGCCAAGAACCCAAGAAGAGCAGTAAAAGTATACTGTAAATTCAGAACCTGAACGTAAAAATGCGGGATTGTTAAATCCTTGGTCCAAATTTCAAATCACTTTTGAAGGCAACTCAGCTGAGTGAAAAATAAAATATTTAATAAAATTAACCATTAAATTTGACTTTTTTGATTCATTTAAATTGGCAAATTTCAAATCTCTTGAGCAGATAACTAAATTAACAAAAGACAAAACACAGCAAATAAATGCGGGATGCATGAATCAGAAATGCTGGATTCTAATCTACAATTTGAGATTTCCTGTATTTCAAACAAATCATAGACATCATGGAAAACTTAACAAACATGAAATTGTGGGATTGTCAAATCCAAGAACCAAGTTTCAAATCATAATTGCAAGGAATTTGAAATAAATATAATTTATGGGTGTCTCAAAAAAAGTGATAAAGGATCTAGAGTGGATTTGTGTTAATTCTTTTAGAAATCATAGGAATTCTCAAAAATCACCCTATTCCATTTTAGGATGACTAAAATTTAGATACTTGATTACAGTAGATTTTAAAAAACGCTAATAATAAAATAGAATTATATATTACAATCTATTTTTACCATGTTTCCTTTTCCTTGGTGTGTTGATAGTTAGTTTGATGTTGATAAGGTATTTGCATTTAATTGGATGGTTTCACCTCCAGTTGCCTTGGCAATAGGAAATCAATTTGCCTCCCCAAGACCAACTGTGGTTGCAGAGGCAACTTGATTTCCTATTGCCAAGGCAACTGGAGGTGAAACTATCCAATTAAATGCAGGCATATTATCAACAGCAAATAAACTATCAACACACCAAGGAAAAGGAAACGTGATAAGATAGATTGTAATATATAATTCTATTTTTTATTAGTATTTTCTGAAATATACTGTAATCAAGTATCCTTAATAGCAGTACATGAATACATAGTGTAGTAAACTGATAGTTTATCTTTTCCTCTCCTTTCTTCCTTGAAATTTTTTCTAAGTTTTGTTGGCCCCTTGGCTACGCTGGGGGCCAAAAAACTTTTAAAAAAATTCTGCGTCATCAGGAGAGTAGCTCATAAATCATTATATGGTTTTATGGCTGCTATATTAGTAATTTAGAGCGCAGAATATTGCATCATTTCCAGTTTAGAAAATTTTACATTTCACTTAATTTCATGTCTAAACATAGTTGTTGAGATTGTATTTTCCATTTGATTTTATCCAGAGTGAAGCTTCTTGATTTGGGTTGATTTGTCCTAGTTTCTTACTTTACATTCAATTTGGATTCCAGTTCTTGTAATTATTATCTGAGTTTACTAGTGGCATTCAAAAGTGATTTGAACTTTGGTTCAGGGATTTGAAAATCCTGCAATTCCAAAAAATATAGTAAACTTAATGAAAATGGTTGATGGATTTAAATACTTCAAATCTGATTCCAGTTAATTCATTTCATCCATTTGAAATATACTGTTCAACTTGAACTTTGCAAAGTGTCTATGAGTTCCCGCATTTTTAAAAATTTAAATAAAAAATAATTCACTTTAATTAAAAAGGCATCCCACAAATGTGATTTGAAATTTGGACCAAGGATTTGACAAACCCGCATTTTTACCATTAGGTTCTGAAATTTACAGTACAAGGATTTTGCTAACAAGAAACAAAGCCCTGCCCCCCAATTGAAGTAGGAGACCTTGTATATCTCAGCGCAAAGAACATCGAGACCATTGCCCTTTGCGCTAGCTTGAGCCCCCACCAAACAGGTCCTTACAAAGTCTTACAACACATTGGTACCATAGCCTACCAACTAGAACTACCCCTGGATGGAAGATTCATAGCGTAGTCCACCGATCCCTGTTATCAAAAAAGAAAGGACCTTCTCTCCCACACCAAACAGTGAGAACAGCTCCCCCACCCATCAAAGTAGGAAGCTTCACAGAGCACAAAGTCAAAGCCATCCTGAGACACAAACTCTGATACCAAAAACCTCACTTCCTGGTCAAATGGAAAGGGTACCCCAATGAAGAGAATACTTGGGAACCAGAATCCAACCTGGAGAATGCCGCCACCCTTCTGAAGGAATATAAGTCTCAAAATAAAGAGTTGTGCTCTGCAAGCTCAACTATGGTAGTGGATGATGTCAAGGCTCATAATGGCCTTGACAATCAGCTGGCCTTCCTAGAGGCAAAAAACCCCACAGCTTGGAAACCCCTACTAAGTATCTCCCAGAACAAGGAAACCCCCCTTTCAACTAAAAAATGGCCCAGGATTTGAAAGGAACACAAGCCAAAAATCCCTGGCTTCAATTCCAGTAATAATTTTGGCCATCTTAACTATCAGGAAACAAGACATCAGGAGTGCAATTTTCGATTGAGCAACTGGGTGCTTGATCACTTGCAGGTTCTATAAATAACTATGGCACCTTGGCATGCTGCAGTTCAAGAAAAGATCATGTTATAGCAACCAATGAGTTCTCACCCCCTTGCCCAAGTACGCAAATTCCCATAAAAATTGTAAATTCAACACAGTTTGATGCCATCAGTTCTCTGGTGGCACAAAAGGCCACATAATCTCCAGTAAGTATAAGTAGTGAGGGGGAGAAGCCCTCCTCACTGTTGATATCTTAATAAAGCAAGTTTATGCCCAGAAATCATTATCTTATTGCAGTAATTGTCTATTTTTGCTCCAATTTAACTATTCTCTTTGCATCTATTTGTGAATCCACAACACAATACAATCTTGCCTACCCACATCCCCCTGGCTATACTCCTGCTACCTCTGTCAGTCCTCCCTGCGCCCTTGATGTGGAGTATTACCACCCTCATCACCTGGATCTTCCACCTAAAATGAAGGAGATTACTGCTGCTTCACCCTAACCAATGCTCCTCCTGCCCAGGACTTTATTAAGTTGGGGTTTGTCTACATCACAGTATTGAGGCTGGCCAACCAGGTCATGCCCATACTGGGAGTTGGCGCCCCCTAGCCACTGCCCTCAACTACCTGATCCGTATTGTGCTTATTGTATACATGGCCTTCCAGGCCCAGCCTGCCTCCCCTGTGGGAGTCCATTTGGACTCTGCTATGGGCAATGCCACTAGGTATACTGCAATGTGAGTCCTTTGCAAGGTATATTTTTGAAGAACATGCACAATTTCTTGTACACTTGAACTAATCTGTTTATATAGGATGTTTGACAGAATTTGAATATTGTACCATGAGGCGCCCAACTTGTATCCACCCCAAACCTCCACAAACAAAATAAATAAAGGTTTAAATGTATTCACAAGGACTGCTTCCCCAACTTTATTTGAGAATGCTTTGAATAATTCATCAAAATTTTTAGTTTTAATATATTCAGTTACTATTTGAAAGTTGGTTTTTATTAGTTTTTTTCATATTCATTGATATTTGAAAAGGGAAGTTGTCATGTACTTTCATAAATATATTTATCAAAGTTTATTTTGATATCACCACAAATTTTAGTCATCTCTTTGAAGTTGATATTTGCTCCTATTTTGTATGCTTTCTAATCCACAGCAAGCACCCCGCAGGTGGTAAATATTCCCTGGCTTTTGCTTCTATATTTGCAAAATTATTCATATTCATTTGAATTATTTTATTTATTTCATTTTTATTTATTTGTTTCACAGGGGCTACCAGTGACTGGTAACCCCCAAAGAACCAACTTGGCGTGAAAGCTGCCACTTCTGCAACCTTGTCCCCATTCCTAGTTATAACTAAAGTAAATATAAGTAAAACATAAAAAGACTTACTGATTGTTTCTCCTGCGGCCCCCTCAGCCACATGCGCCCCTTCAGCAAACTTCATGAGTGTCAGCTGCTCTTCATCTGTTTTTCTGGGCTTGATCTTCTTTGTTTTTTATGCTATTTGTTCTTCCTCTTGATTTTCATTTGATACATTTTCATTGTTTATTGTAGCTCTTCTGCTTCTTGATTGTGCTTCATTTTTGTCTGTCTCCATTTGATTGGTTTCCTCTTCATTTGTGTTAATTTCCTTTGAGCTTTCATTTCCTTCAATCAATTTGATTTTTTGAGTATTCTGTCTGTTAGTTTTCAAAAATTCCCACAAGTTGTAACTTTGTACTTTTGAAATCTAGCTGCTTGAGTATTTACTTTTGAATATTTAAAACAATTTCTTTGTGTTCTTTGTTGACTATTGTTCCCAGGCTATTTTTTGCAGTTTTGTTTTGCTGGACCAAGGCCCTTCCCTCATTTCCAAGTTGATTTATCACAATTTCCCTTATGTTAGGTTCAAGCTCAACAACCTTTTGGAGGGCTGACTCTAATTTGTTGATAAGACTGTAAGTATTTGACATTTTGATTATATTACATCAAAAAACTGGTTTTTATAGTACTATCTTCAACACATGAATATTTTTCATCATCATTGATAAATTAAAGACCATAAATGTAAATATTGTATTAAAATATTTCAATTAGACATCAACTCTTGATATTTTGATATTATGTGCATAACTCAATGCATTTTTAATAAAATTCATTGTAAACTTGGCCTTTTTCATTGTAATTTATTGAAATGGACTGTGTTTATATTAGAGAGCCATTGATGCTTAGTACAAATATTGGCACAGTGTATTTTACATCTTGTTTATTTGCCTATTGGTAATAATTCTGTAAACTTTTCAGTCAGATTTTGTGAAGTAGTTATAATGTAATGTGTTAATAAATTACTGTTTATTATCATTAATTAGCAGAATTTTTTCGCTGAGGCAATAGTGCATTTTTTGATATTTACACACTGGTTTCCAATTGGTTGTTTTCACATCCAATCACACAGGCAATAGGAAATTAATCACCACCCTGAGACCAGATGTGGTTGGGGTGGCAACTTGATTTTCTATTACCTGTGCAATTAGATGTGAAACCAACCAATAGGAAACCAGTGCGTAAATATCAGAAAATGCGCTATCATCTCAGCAAAGAAAATATGCCAATTAATGATAATATACAGTATTTTCTTAACCCATTACATTATTATTACCTCACAAAATCTGGCTGAAAATTTTATAGAATTACTACCAATAGGTAAATATACAGGCTTTAAAATGCATCATGTATTAATATTTATACTAAGCATTAATGGCTCTCTAATATAAAAAAGTCTATTTAAATAAATTACAATGAAAAAGGCCTTGTTTAAAATTTACTTTATTAAACAAAATGCATTGAGTTATGCATAAAATGTCCAGATATCAAGAGTTGACATCTAATTACAATATTATAATGCAAGATTTACATTTATAGTCTTTAATTTATTAATGATGATGAAAAATATGTATGCTAATAATTTTAAGTTATTTTTAAAATGTACAACATTGTATTAATTATGGGAAATGTTGATAATAATAAAAGAAAATATTATTTATTATGAATTGAAAGATTTAATATTGACTTCAATAATTTGTCACAAAGAAAAGATTTTTTTACTCATCAAAGGACGGGAAGGGGAGGGAATGGGCGGAATCAACATTGCCTTCATCTGCACCTGTGAAAGGGACGGTATCAGAGATAATGGGGGGATTGGTAGCGGCTTGGGAGTCAGGGTTGGAAGGCAGGTGGCTTGATGGGGGGTTGGGGAGGCAGAGTTTGTTGACTGGGAAGGGCAGCAAGAGCAGGTTGCTTCAATTGCTCAAATTTGTCTTCTGCCACATATGTGGGCTTGGTGAAACAAATGGATTGGCATGGGGGGAGGTGGGAGTCCTTTCTGAACTTATCAATATCACTTGCATAGAAAATGACAAGATCTGATAGGTCCTGGACAAACACAGAAGGGAAAAGCTAATAACCCTTATTAATTAAGGTACACAGTTCATTGTATGTGGCAGGCTTTAAGCACCTGACAGCAGAAACAAAATTATAGAGACACACATCTGCAAGATGCATGTTGGAGTGGTTGATGAGGTAGGACCAACATGTATGCCCTGCAGCCCTGATTTCTTGGGTTGCTCATCCCTACTGATCCATCTTAGCACTCAGTACAACTGTGTACACGGCGTTTTAGGTAGCCCACTCCTCCAGCATGACCTTGAGCTCTGTCTGGTAGTCATACCCATCTGCTGTGTTTGAACACACAGAGTAATGATTGACACACAATGGGTAAACTGCCAATAAAACCCCAAAAAATTGATACAAGATTAGCCGGTGCTTGAATAGATCAGACTGGATGTGCTTTCCCCCAAAGTCTTGAATACTTGCCAAAATCTTGGCGTATGACAGGAAGATTACGTCATTACAGGCCCCTATTGCCCTTCCTTTGATAAAATTAATAATAGTTGAATTGTAGGGGTTGGTATCCACCAAAATGGGGCCACTGAGAGCTTGAGTGGACAAGATTCTAGCAGCAACCACAACTCTGTGCATCCACAAATTCACTATTCTCTTATTAGTGAAAAAGCTGTGGAGTCCCAGTTGGAGACAGACCTGGACCAGGGGCATCTGCGGGTCACACTCCATAATAACCATCATGAGGGGGTAGCTTTTTCACCTTCAGTCAAAGAACAGGCACCAGTTGGGGTCTTCTTGGTAGGGGGCCACAATTGGTGTGGGCTTGCAGGGTTGCAGTCATAGAGGACTTTGCAAAACCCATTGCAGCTGCAATTTTCCCAAGGGACATAAGCATCCCCTGCTTTTCAACCATTTGAGAACAATCTCCAGAGGGATCAATTTTCTTCTGTGTCTTGCAGGCTGATTGGCTGGGGAAGGGATGTGTACATCTTGGGAACAGGTTGATGCTATCTGATTGGCTGTTTTGGGATGTGGGGCTCTCTGGGTGACCCCATGGCTCAAATGGCTGGTTCTGGATGCCATTGTTGATACAGGATTTAGGTTGGCAGCTGCCTGTGCATGATGGGCAAACAGGGCCATGCTAGAAGTTGCAGAGAAATAACACACTCCTGGGTGGGGCTTGCATAGGGGCCTGCAGGTTGGGAGCAGCCATAGACAGAGGCTGCACTGTTAAGAGACCCAGCATAGCCCTGCATGCTTTTGTCAAGGCCAGGGAACAGCTTGTTGACTTGGTTGGTGTTGGAAGAAGACACAATAAATTTTTGGTATAAAATTAAACTAAAGAAGAGGAATTTATTTTTTAGTCAATTTTATTGTTAAATATGTTAATTTTATGAATAGTAGGATCTAAATTTTAGCTGTCCTAAACTGGAATAGGGTGATTTTTGAGAATGCCTATGATTCCTAAAAAAAATTAGCACAAATCCACTCTAGATCCTTTAGCATCCTTTTTGAGACACCCATAAATTATATTTGTTTCAAATTCCTTGCAATTATGATTTGAAACTTGGTTCTTGGGTTTGACAATCCCGCAATTTAAGATATGTTAATTTTTACATGATGTCTATGATTTGTTTGACATACAGGAAATCTCAAATCATACATTAGAATCCCGCATTTCTGATTCATGTATCCCACATTTGTTTGTTGAGTTTTGTCTTTTGTTAGTTGAGTTATCTGCTTAAGAGATTTGAAATTTGCCAATTTAAATAAATCAAAAAAGTCAAATTTAATGGTTAATTTTATTAAATATTTTATTTTTCACTCAGCTGAGTTGCCTTCAAAAGTGATTTGAAATTTGGACCAAGGATTTAACAATCCCGCATTTTTACGTTCAGGTTCTGAATTTACAGTACATAGGCATACCAAGGTGTCATTGCCAGCTGAGTGCCACTACAGCACAATCCAGAATAGCAGCCTGAATCCCAGACAGAAGCCACTCTCAAGGCCTGCCACTAAAGTCTCCCATACCAGTGTCATCGGGAACAATGAGGTAAATACACATCCATTATTTACCCAGTTGTAACACAGCCCCACACTCTGATCCCAGAGTTGCCAGTTAATGTCATGGTGTTTTTGATACTTCCTATGGGCCATCTGCGTCTGTGGTTTATTAAACAATTGATGATGCCACTGCAAGCAAGAGTGATCCTGTGTTCAATACAAAGGTCCTCATCCTGTGAGCTGATCCTGATAGCTTGAATGTCACATTATCCACCAAGGGCAGGTGCCAGTTAGCAGATAGTGAGTGTGAAGCTCTCATTAATTTCTTAAACAGCAGAGTGGCATTTAGGATATTGTGTTCTGGTTTGATATCACAAACATATATGTTAGCAGACTCAACACCAAATATTGTGGCACCAGGCAAATTCCAAAACCCCCAAAGTCCAAACTTCATCCTAAGCTCAGAAGCCTGTGCACATTGATACAATCAAACATTGGGTAGCCAAGGATTGTCACTTGGATTCAATCACAATCTAATCAAGGCTGAACACAGAGTTCAATATTTATGTTTATAAAACACTTGTTTATAAAACAAAGGTTGGTTTGGGCTTCTTTTGGAAAGTATCAGGTATTTCTCTGTACAACCAAAACAGTGAGAAGACAATTGAGGATTGGCACATCTACACTAAAATCTATCTAGCCCTAAACCAGACAAGGAATGTCCAGTTCTTCTATATAAATGAATATTTTTTCATCCTCACTCAGAACTAGGTATGGGTGAGTTTAGAAGGGGTCTAAGGATAGTGTAGCACATTTTCCAACTATCCAGTCCCAAATATATTCTCTATGGTTGCCTTCTTGGTCTCCACAATTTAGAACAGTACCAACCAATTAAGGGTTCCCACAACAGCAGGACATTCCTTGATTTTCTCCAAAATATCAAGGAATATCTTCAGATTAATTAATGAGGCATAACCAACAATGTTGTTTTGGATAATGTCAGGCTCCACAAGATAGATTTGGTTGTATCTGAGTTCCCCCATCAACAAAAACAACCACACCTCCAGCAACTGCCTTGCTGATTGTCCAAAAAGACTATTCTTCCTTCTTTCATATTCTTCATTAATCCCATTAATGAGATGTTTATATGGATTAATAACAAGGCAAAAAAGGCCTCCTCCATGATACAGAAGATCTCTTCAATAACTTTTAATCCAGTTAAGTCTTGATGCCATTTGATGTGGTGGCAGCTTTTTACAAGTACTCTGAATTGTTCCTCCCCAAAGACCTTGCTTCTGAGCCAATCAAATAAAGGGGTGTTCCTGGCTTTGATTGTTTTTATAATTTATTTAATATGACTTTAAATAGCTTTAAATTTTATAATGACACACATTTATAGTATTAAAATACCAATATAAAAAATTCAGTTGTTGCTTAGATATAAATAAATATATTAAAAGTATAGATAAGTATTCTTTTTTTAATATAGCAATACTGTATAAAACATAGTGTTAACAATTAAATAAAAGCTAAAAAGATCAATTAATGTCAATTTTTATTTAAGTAAAAGTGAACCCTTTATTGATTGGATGTACAGTAATTTTTAAAGTCATAATCTGAACCTGTGATTAATCAACAGATTCATGTTGATTTTTGCCACCAAATATGAAAGCCAATTATTGTGAATGTACTAAAGTCACATTTGAGCTATGGTTTCACAAAGTGGTTGAATTGTGATGATTTTCATTGGTTGAAATTCAAAACAATAGGATTAGCCTGGGAGAGATTTTCCAATGTAGTAATGGATTGCCCAGGAATCAATTAGGCTGTACTAATTGATAGTTAAAATGAATAATCTGAACAATTCAGATTATGAGACTAGGTGTCTCAAACCTGATTTATTAACCAGGAAGGTTAATTAGTATATACTGGGGAATATAATTGCTAGATATTTAATTATATTTTTAATGGCCTTGACTATGTCAAGAAGTTTGGTTAAGGTTAACCAAAATTAAACCCCCAGATTGTGGTTTAAAAGCAATGTCTTGGAAAATTTATTGGGTTAAAAGCACTGCCACACTATCTAATGATTTGTAAAGCGCCAAGGCGCCACCCAGTGAATGTTTCAGGTGCTGGGGCGCCGCCTAGAAAAGCTCTCAGGTGCCACAGTGGTGCCTGGTTTGAGTTTTGAAGTGTTTTAATGGGGGTTTAATGCAAAAAAACCTGTTAAGGCAAAAAACAGCTAAATTTAGACAAAAGGGTCTAGACATTTATAATTGATCAGCTGCTTCCCAGTTAGAACAAGGATAGCTTGGATCAGGAATATGTATATTCCACAGGGGTTTGGCGCCAGAAGTCTGGAATGCTTCAAGCCAAAGCAATATATTTCCATGGAAGGAATCAGGGGATTCCAGAATGTATTATGACCATACTTATAGGTTAAGAGTGTTGAGATCTTCTTTTTAAATATAGGTTAAATGACACTGTTGTGCTATAAACTATGTGATAGGAATCCAGGTGTGATTCCAGAACCAGAGGGGGTTTCAGCCAATTATACCCTGATTGGTATATAATGGAAACATAATAATAATTAATAAAGATGCTTATTTGTGACAATGGTTGCTTTTCTCTCAGGCATTTTATGTTTTATGTTTTTGGCTTTTAACTGAAAGAAGGATACTATGGAATGAAAGAGATGTTTTGAAGCTAAGACTATGGGAAGTGAAAAGCGTGGAAGTGATTGCCAGATGGCAACAAGTTTAACACCAAGATTGCTTGCCTGTAACCCAAGATCATTGAAGCTCATATAAAGGATTCCCTGTCAAACTGTAAAAGAGTCAGATCAGAATAATGAAGAAGCAAGCACAAATTTCCTGGATCCTCTACAATTATGTTCAACTATTTGTTAATAATTATCACAAATGATGCATGTTTAGATTGGCTCAAGCTATTTAGCAAATCATATTAAAAAAGAAACAAATTAAATTCTAAACAAGTGAATGCTTGAAACATATAATTTTGTGAACAGTCCAAATTAGTTGAATCAAATTCTGTTTCATTTAAAATATAGTATATGAACCCAGAGAGAATATATACAATTGAATAAGCAAATTTTAAAGCATATAATTTTAAATGCCTAGTATTTAAGTTTATGAAAATACTGTTTTGTTATTATCTAGCAATTTTGTATATCAATGTACTAATTTAAATCAAAAATAAAATAAAATTAAAAAGGAAGAAATTTTTATTATGGAATGCAAATTTGCAAGGGTAAAGGGAGTTATTTGGGGAAATTATACCCCAAAATATTGTTTTCTGTAATTGCTTCTAGTTGAGCCCACATGCTCTTCTGTATGTGGTGGATAATCCTTGCGCCAATTGCAAGTGGGGTAGCAATCATCACCCCAGCTGTCAAGATTTTGGGGTTTTGAAGAATTGTCTTTATTAATGGTCATTGTATGGGGGTTGTTGATAGAGATTGTATGACAACAATCTATAGCTACTAATTGGGTCTTGGGGTACAGCTACAGCCTGGCAGAGTCTTTATTGGCCGTAGGAGAAAATACACGGGGTCTGAAAGTAGACAGCAGCACACTCTACTCAGATACTTCTGACTACTAGACATCAGCTAATAGTAATACAACAATAGAGATCTATAATCTCTATCTTCAAGGGTGAATATTCTTTTTGATATCAAGTAAGGAGAGCACATTATATAGGGTGGATAAGCCCTCATTCCATATTGTTATCTGACACTTCTAACTCTTAATAGTCAGTCTATCTGTTCCCCAGACTGCTAGTTTCAGCCCCAGAGTTAGGCAGCCATTCCAGTCTGGCATGTGAATTCAATTAATTATTTGACCCCAATCTATTGTAACAGGGTTCTGGTAGCATCTTGTCCATCATTATATGCATATGAGAGGTTTGGTTACCTTGTTAATGGGTTTTTGTATTCTGAATTGTTCTTTATAAACAACCTTCCATGTTGGCTGTGAAGTCTGATTTGAGTCCTGGCGCAAATGTCTGGCAGAGATGCACCCTGCAATAATATTCAGGAATCAATCAGCCTATTGGCAGAGGTGCATTATGCAATCACAATCAGGAACCATCAGGTTTAATAGTTTGGGTTAGAACCAATAGGAAGTCAAGTACTGAATTGTGATCAAACTTCTGGGTAATTATCAGCATTCTGATTACATGAAGCTATAATTGAGATCAGCTGGTACTTCTTTAAGCTTGACAGCTCTGTGGCAGAAGGCTGTCTGCAGCCAAGTGGTCAGGGAAATGATGATCAAGTCTACCATATTATTCCAAAGTCCTGACACCGGTGTTTGAATAGTGTCTTATAAAAGGCAACTGTAATAGCAAATCAATAATTATATTCTATTCTGTGGGTAAGTAGTATCTGTGAATTGAAGCTAAACAAAACATTCATAGAGGACTTGTTCTACTGTTTGGTACCCTTGTGGTGTCTTCTACTTCTCAAGTGCCAGCCAGTATATGTCAAATTAAAGAGGCTGTTCTCCAGTTTCTTTAGGTTTGCTTTCATAAAAAAATGAAGCTAAATTCCCAGATAAAAAACAATGTGTATCATCTGGCTTTTGTATAATATCAAAAAATAGCAAGAATTTTTTTATATATAATAACTAATTGGTTGGTACATTCAGTATTTAAAATTTTGAAAATTAAATCTTCTGGGGCTCAGCTTGTGTTGGCTGCCATGCTTCAAAATAAGAAATTAATAATAGTTTTATTTTATTCACAAGGAGTTCATACCAAACTTGATTTGATATTGATCTAATAAATGCATTTGAAATTTCTTCTTTCATATATTCATTTCTTTTTAGAATTTTATTGATTTGATGTTTGCTTGTAAGCATTCATATTCAAGAACAAAAAATTTTCAGCACAATAAAATATATATTCATCAAAGTTAATCTGTAAATACCTTTGAATTTCATTCATATGATTGAAATTGATATTCCTTCCTAATTCATATTATTTACTCACCCAAGCTGAACACCCCTCTGATGTTTCATATTCCTTTTTTGATGCTTCTTTTGATAAATATTCCTTAATATTCTCTGTTAAGCAATTGTGGATATTGCTTGATAGTCTAAAGCTACAGAAAATATGTTAGTCTTGAAAATGCGCTCTAACTGCTATATGATAAAGGACACTACATACAGATAGTAGAATAGAACTAGTAGATAATTATGTTTATTGAAACTGGAGTATAATCTAACCAATGGATTCAATATATCTAGGGGTAACTAAAAACTTGTTATCATCACTTCTAGGTGTTTTTAAAGTAGTTTTCTAACTTATTGAGATAAAAAATATTAGTCAGTTTAGAACTCATAGGTTCAGTCACACAAAATGTTTCAACTTGTTAGATATAAATAGAAGATAATTCCACAGAAAATGTGCACTATTTGGCAAAAATGTCCAGTCACACAACAACCTATGCAAACTGGAAAAAATATATTATGATTCAACAACAAATGTACCAAACACTAGAGCACATTTTTTTCAGTCACAGAACAAACCTACTATGCTTACTATGTTTTTTATGAACACATAGAACTCAGTCACAAAAGTTACAAACTCAATCCAACAACAAACCTCAAAAGCAACTGAAACAGACAACAAAATTATCAACTATCAAATAAATGAGTGAATCTAAAATGCTGTTATCAGCTTTTAATAATTAAGACATACAATCTAGAATATGAAAAGAAAAAAATGTTCTAAGTGTCTGTTTTGGGATTAAAATCAATAAAAATATCAAGTTATCAAAACATACATGTAACAGTGCACATTTACAACCAAAAATAATTGATATAGAAATATAAAAACCTAATTTAAAAATGAATGGCAGTGACTACAAGCTTTAATGCTTTTATATTTGGACAGATAAAAATTATAATAAATTATATAGATAATCTGATTTAATTTTATTTTAATTTTATACCGAAATGAAAGCTTCACAACAACAGAGTAACAATGCAGCTGCTGTGCGCTGTGGTTGCAGGAGCCCCTGCAGATCAAAAATTGAGTTAGTGCAACACAAGTACCAACTCAGGAAGGAGACAGGAGAGAAAAGAATATTGACAAGGTTGCACTTACATAACCAGTTCAAGTAGCTCAAGGTACAAGGGCATGGAGCATAAATCCACGGGTCCCCAAGCTGATCAGAAACTACAACAAACCAAAACATTAATTACCGCTATTGAGAGTATGTCTTTCATATACAATCCTGTATACTGCCATGATGGTGTTCTGGATACTATCATGGAGAAGGTGAACCCAGTCCTTGACACCACGTATGAGACTTGCATGAGTGATAAAAAGGGGTAGATGGCAATGAGGAGCCACAATACTATCAAACCACTGATGGGAAGCAGGTGCTAAAGAAGATCTCACCCTTCTAAAACAAGATGCCTATGCCCAGTGTTGTGGCAGAGCCTGCAGAGTTTCTTCCCAACGCTAAAAAGCCTAAGTACATTACCATCCCCAACTCCATCACAATACCTTTGTCAGGCTCATCAAGGAGACACAGGACTGCAAATGGGCAAGGAAATTATTGGTATTACAGCTAAATCTGCTCATAAACTCCATAGTACATTATTAAAGACAGGTGCTGTTCCCCTTTTGGGGAAATCTCAACACAAACCAGCTCTATTGTTTAAGGAGAAAAAATTAACCATCTGTTAGTGGATCAATCAAAACTTTTTATCTTAAACTGGAAAATATTCAGTCAATGTTTAAGTCCACTTTAAGAATTGAGGCTTTGGTTTTCACCTGCTATTGCACCGTGAATAGCCTAAAATTCTCATGGAAAAACTTGGATTATCTCTGTAGAATTGTAACAATTGAGGCAGCATTGAGTACTTTAAGAAATACACTGAGACGTTCAACGCGCTAAAAGAAAAAAGGGACAATCAAGTTCTACTACATTGAAAAATTGTCCTTTGCATTATCCACAAGCAATAAATATGGCCATGTGCCTAAAGGTACCAAGGATGATATACCCTGGTGTGTGACTTTTTGTTCTGTTGCCTTTGATAAGGAGCACCTTTTGGAAAGCTTCAAATATGAAATTAAGAAGGAGAAAAGTATGTTTTATTGGATAATACTTTGGACTTATATAGCTTTAGCTGTGGTTGAGATTTTAGTTAGATCAAACCTAGGGGTTAGTCATGTGCAGGATGGGTTTGAGTTGCTGGATACTTGGACAGTCATGTGATATTAGTTTGTTGCCATTTCTGGCATATCAAACTGTATATTGGAAGGACACCAAATTGGGCAATGACTGGATGTTAAGTGGGCTGGTAGTAGCCAGAATACTTGTACATCCAGATCCTTGACACACCCCTTGCTTAAGGGGTTACTCTGGTACATCAGGATGGGTCTTTGTCTTGACAGCTGCCACCTGATGTTCCTGTAGTTGTTTGATATTTGGTACCAACCAGGTTGAGTGTTCTCCTTTGCTAAGACAGAGGTAGGATCTGTGGTACTTTTTGGTGATGGGCTCTTTGGCACCCTGGAACTTAACTAGGTAGGTGTTCCTGTCTGGTTGGTATTTGATGAATCTTCCTGATCCCCTGCGTACTGAGTCTAGATTCGTTCTGTTCCTAGCCAGGACCCAGACAGGGGAGTTGATGGGGGGTGGTTCCTCTGTAGAGGTTACCTTTTGTGTTTTGAGCCTTTTTGTTTCTGCTATTTTAGCTTTGAGGTGTATGTGTTGTAGAGTTGTTACTTGTGTTGAGGGTCTGAATGAACAAACATTAGGGCTACTGCCAATAAACTTAACATCCAGCCATTGCCCAATTTAGTCCCCTTCCAATATACTGTTTGACATACCAATAATGGTAACCAAGCAATATCATCTGACTGTCCAAGTATCCAGTGGCTCAAACCCATCTAGCACATGACTAACCCCTAGGTTTAATCCAACTGAATCCCCGCCACAGTCAAGTCTATATAAGTCTAAAGTATTATCCAATAAAATATACTTCTCTTCTTTCTTAATTCCATATTTGAAGCTTCCCCAAAAGGCGCTCCTTATCACTTGTTCTACTGTGGGAGGTTTCCTGAGGGGATCTTTACATATAGTTGGTTGTTGGGGGTAAATTTCTCTGGTTTGTACCTGTATGTTAGTTCAAACAGTGAGTAGCCTGTTCCTTGATTGGCATGGACCCAGGATACTAATAATGCATGTTTCACATATAGTAGCCATTTGTCTTTGGCTTTGCCATCCATTATTTTATTGAGGTTTCTGATAAGGCTTCTGTTTAGGCGTTTAACTCTGCTGTCGGCCTGTGGCCTGTAGGGCATAGGTTGTGGAATGTTTGATGTTCTTTGCTTTTAGGTTGCTGTTTACTATGTGACCTGATAACTCTATTGTTCCATCAGTTATGATGTAGTCTGTAGTACTTTAGTCAGCTATGATTGCTTTGTTAACAAATCAATTTATGCTTTCTGCTTTTTGATCCTTTTTTGCCAGCAGATAGGCCAGCATGTGGCAAATTCAATGCCTACAATCAGGAATCATTGCTTTGTCTTAGTTTCTGGAAAGGGTCCCACAAAAACCAGTCCCCAAACCTTGAATGGTTTGGGGTCAGGGACTGGGTTAACTGTTGGCTGAGGAGAGTTGGTGATGGCGTATTTTTCACACACTGTTCACTTTTTCAGAACATCAATTATGTCTTGTTTAAGATTGGGCCACCATACTATCTCTTTTAGTGTGAGGTATAGGTTGTTAGCCTTTGTATGGCCTAGCAGGCAGTGATGTCTTAGGATGGTGTCAACTCTTTGTGCAAGTGGGATTTAGGGAACATGTTTGTCATTAATGATTTGATATACAGTGCCATTTGATACATGGAAATAAGTTTTGTTCCTGGATAATGAATTGTGGGCCAGTTGATGTGTTGAGGGATCCTTTCCTTTTGTTTTGTACTCAGTAGTGTATAGGTTGGGCCAGTCAGGGTCCAGGTGGTCAGGATGATCTTCTCTTGGCTGATATAGCCTAGAGAGATCATCAGCCGTGATCAGCTCTGCCCCCTTTTTGTATTAGATGTCCAGGTTAAGCTGTTTCAGCAAGGAAATCTATTTGGCTTGTCACTGTGCAAGTGTGTTCTGAGTTTTAAATATATTAATGATTTATGGTCAGTTAGTACTCAGACATTTAAATGTCCTTCCAGATAACATCTTAATTTCTTGCATAAGTGATATATTGCTACCAATTCCTTGTTGTGTATTGGGTACCTCTGCTCAGTATTAGTTAGTTTACTACTTTTGTAACATACTGGAAGGAAGTCTTGCTGCCCTGGCTGGCAGATGTGCAGGACTGAGCTAATGGCAGTATCACTGGCATCCAACTCAAGCTTGTAGCACCTGTTACTGTTAGGGAATTGAAAGAATGGTGCTTCAATCAAAGCTTGTTTTAATAGTTGGAAATTCTTATTACATTCTGGTGTCCAGATGAATTTCTTTTGGCATTTCCCTTGGTTAAGTCAGTGATTGGTGTGGTTAGTTTCCCGCAGTCTTTGATGTATTTTCTTAGGTAAGCTATCATTTTGAGAAAGCATCTTACTTGTTTAACGGAGGCAAGGTGTTGCATGTTTTTTATGGCTATATTTTGTCTGGATCTGCCTTGATGCCACTTTCAGTGACAATGTAGACTAAGAACAAGAGTTAGTTTTCCATAAATTAGCACTTACTTGGTTTAGCATAAAGTTTGTGCTTTGCAAGTCAATCAAGTGTCTTGAAGACATGTGTGAGGTGTTTTTCCTTTGTTTTTAGAATATAATGATGTTTTCAAGGTAGCATAATGTATTTAAGAGGACATTTAGTGCCTGGTTCATCATGGTGACAAACATTGCGGGAGAGTTGGTCATCACAAAGCTCATTAATTTGCATTCAAACAATCCAAATTGTGTTTAGAACACAGTCTTTGGTATTTCTAACTCTTTTACTTCTACTTGATTATAACCAGATGTGAGGTCAATCTTTGAAAAAAATTTGGCACCTGAAAGTCTTGGAAAGAGATCCTCTACAAGTGGAAGAGGGTATTTATTCTTTATTGTGCTTGCATTTAGTGCTCTGTAGTCAGTAACTAGGCAAAGAGATCATTCCTTTTTCTTTACAAATAAAACCGCTGCCCCCAACAGGGATTCAGACATGCAAATAAATTATTTGGTTAGATTGTCCTCAATATGGCTCTTTAGTGTTTGGGTCTCCATGGGAGAGATTCTGTAGAGGGGTGCAGGTTTAGGCATGGCTTTACATAGATTGATGCCATGTTTGACCTCTTGTTTGGGTGGTAAATCTGTGAGTTCTTCCTTAAATACTGAGCGTTTTTGTTTAGCAGTGCCATGAGTTCTGGGCATTGGATTTTGGTTGTTTGTATGTTATTAAATTTGTTGTACCTCATTATGTGGAGGATTTTATCTTTGGTTAGACATACTGAGTTGTCCTGATTTATGACTTGGACAAATACTGTGTCTCTTAGAATGAAATTATTAGTTTCTTTGAGGATATTGAAATTGGCTCTGTTGCATTTGATGTTCATGGTTTTTGTTTTCTTACATACACTGGGATTCACTTGGGTGAAACAGTCCATGCCTGCTACAATGTTGTAGTTTATGTTGTTCATGACAAGTCCTTTGATGGATGCTTGAATGCCTTGGAGGTCAATTATGAAGGGAGTTACTTTGCCTTCAAGTAGAACTTTTGATTTGTCTGCCATTCTGGTATATTTGAAGTATGATTTGATAATTGGTATCTTATATTTATTAAAAATGGTTTACTAACCATGATGTGTTGTGCACCAGAGTCAAATAAAATTTTATGTGTATGTGATTTATAAGTGCATGGGTAGACAAAAAGTTGTGAGCAATTTTAATTTTTACATTCATAAAAATAGAGGATTGCGGGACAAGTGGGATGTAAGTAGCAAAGTTTGTGCCTTGGTACAGTTTCTTGTTGTGTTGGGGGGAGACAGGGGCACTTAAGCCTTTTCCCCCTCCTCTTTTCCCTGTTCCTCTGTTTTGAGACCTTTGAGGTCAGAGAATTCGGGGTCAGATTCATAGTGGGTTGCTGTTTCAGCATTGTTTACTTCAGTGGTGTCCTCTTTCTTGGGGAAGTAGTGGTTTGTACTTTGGCTACAATTGCCATTGTTACAATTGGAGTTGCCGTTGCTATGATTGGTGTTTTGGCATTTGTTGCCACTAGAGTTGTCTCTGCTGTTGCTGTTTGAGGAGAGGTTGCTGTTGCGTGCAGCATATTCCATGTTTTTGCATTTTTCTTTGCGCTTAGCTTCTGCAATGAGCGTAGGCATGGAGGTGTTAGCCTCTGGGCATATGAGGGCAACAACAGAAGGTTTCATTCTGTTGATGAGTGAGGCTCTAGTGTGTATGTTATCATCTAGTGCTGGATTTTGGATCTTGCAGTGTTTTTTTTAAATTCATTGGTGAAAACTGTGATAGTGGTCTTCTGAGGAAGACTGCTGAGCTGTATTGCAATGTCTTGGAGGGATTCAGTGACGCAGAAATTGTGTGTGATGTTGGATTTGAACTCTTCCCAGTTGTCAAGCTGGTTTTCAGTTTGTGAGCCAACCCAGGTAGAAAATCAGTTAGCTTCAGCCTCATACAGGCACTTGATGGCTTCCTGGATACATTTTTTGTGGGGGATGTGCCTGGCGCAGAGCTTGGCAGCTGAGTGGTCTAGCCAATTGATGATGTTTTCTTTGTTTTTACCAGAGAGCTTGTCAATACCAATGTAGTTGGTGTTGGTAACTTTGCCTATGGTAGGCAGTTGTGTGTTTGTTTGTGGTTGAAGAGAGTGACTGTATTGAATTATCTTGGCACATGCTTTGTGCATGACCAGTCCTTTGAATATGGTTCATCCACTAGGTATATCTTTGTCAATGTTGTGGGCGTAGAAGTACGTTTTCCAGGGATCCTGGGATGTGGCTTGGTTTAGACCGTGAGTGAAGGTGGGCAGATTCTGTTCAGTTGTTTTCTTCTTTATCAGTGTGGTCAAAAACTGCAGCTGCTACCAGTGATAAGGAGCACCTTTTAGAGAATCTTTGAATATGAAACTAAGAAGAAGAGAAGTATATTTTATTGGATAATCTTTAGACTTATATAGCTTTAGCTGTGACAGATATTTTGGTTAGATCAAACCTAGGGGTTTTTCATGTGCAGGATGGGTTTGAGTTGCTGAATACTTGGACAGTCATGTGATATTGGGTTTTTGCCATTACTGGCATGTAAAACTGTATATTGGAAAAGAACCACATTGGGCAATGACTGGATGTTAAGTGGGCTGGCAGTAGCCAGAATACTTGTACATCCAGATCCTTGACATCTTCTTAATCAAAGCTCTTATTGATTTCATTTGTATTGAGCTGTATCAAATGATTAAGGGATACCATACAGTGATAAATTTATTCAATTTCTCTGATTGGTTCAGGAGCACCTCTGAATTACTAGCTTGGGGTTCACCAACATCATTATGCTGGATAATTTTGGGCTCTAAGAGGTGGCCAATATTCTTGAGGAAATCCCAATAAGCACAATGGACATGAACATTAGCTTGCAGAAATTAGCTACAGCACCTATACATCTACTATTCCTCCCCTCCTATTCCCCATTCCTATACCAATTTGAGAAGGTCTTTTGGTAGATCAAGAAATTTGTAAATCTGGGGACACCATCTGGGCCTAAAGACTTATTTAATTTGCTAAAAGTTGGGGTTCATATCTTCCAGCTGAGACTGTGACTAAATTCTTTGGTCATACTGATTTTTTTATCCCAGCCTGCCTTAATAAATAGTCAATCAATTAAATAGGTGGCTTATTTTTATTTTATATTAATTTCATTTTTCGATATTTGTTTTTGTGTTGTTTAAATTTTATTAACATACTTTTTGTAATTCTGCTTGATATACTGTCAGGTATAATAAAAATTAACTAAGCAAGGAAGAATGAATAAATAAACAAATAACTTTTTTATATTTTAATTTGTATTTATTTGTCTTAGATAAATATTTAAAAAGTTATATTTTAACTGAAGATAAATAGTAGATTAAAATTTGAATATTATTTAATGAGATTTATTGGGGATTTGATCAATGCAATTGCAGGACCTATTTTTAAAATGAACAGGAAATTTCTATGGCTAAAGCATACACTGACTTGGCTCCCATACTATATAACTCTTGGCAACTTGAATATGGTAACACTGTGATAAAATTGGCAAAGAGGATATTTTCTGGTGGAGCTGACATTCCATAGGTAGCGGCAAGAATAACTGCCTCCTGAATAATGTGCTCAATTGAGCTGTACCCAGATGCAATCCTTTTTCTATCTAGTAAATGTTAAATTTTGTCCAGCTTAAATATCATGTAAAGTGTGTTGCAATCTTCTGCTTTAATCCCCATCATTATAAAAGACCTTGGTAAAAAATTAAGTGAATTCTATGTCCCACAAACAGGGCAAAAAACATACAAAATTTATTATATATGGCACTTATTTTATCTTTTAATGACGTTGTTGCAAAGGTTTTTTCTATAGTCAGAAGGATTCCAGTATTTTTGAAACACCAGGAGGCCCCAAAGTCTCCAAGGACGCCCACAACGCAGGGCAGGACATCAGATAAACTGTAAGTAAGGTCAGTTACTTTTTCTTTAAAAAACTTTAAGTTGTGCAATATTGTGTACACTGGTAGGAAACAGAAACAGGCTTCTTCTTTTTATCTCTCCGTTTTGGATAAGCTGTGATACAGCATGATGTTAATAAAGTCCCATCTAAGGAGGACAAAAAGTTTGCATAATTTGAGGGGCATAAAAAAACTAGTTGAGGTGGATCTTTTGGGCTGCAGCCAAAGCTGCAAACTGCCATTAAGTGTCATCTGGTTTAGGTTGGAGCTCTGCAAGTTGTAGTGTGTTGACAGGGTGATTACGTTCTAATTTATTTAGCATTTTGGATTAACAGCTGGAGTCAGAACCAGCTGACACCCAATATGAGGAACATAGTTGCTGTAAAAGGTCTCATTCACATGTAGTTATAGGAATTGTTGTATTACATCTTTGTGCTCATCTGTAAAAAAATTAGTATAATTCTTTTATTTATTTAATATTTTATTTTTTACCTTTTTTTATATCTTTACCTGTTGCCCCCTTGACAGGGGCTGCTTCACAGGTCTTCTCATTTCAGGTTGCTGGTCATCTTCTGTTGGCTTCTGCTTTTTTATTTTTTTAGCTTTTCAAACATCTATGGATCCTTTGCCCATGCCTAAACAGTTGCAAACCCCTGTGACTTGAACTGCAGGTTAGCAAGAACATCTTTCAGTATGTTTAAGAGCCTGGTTGCAAAATTGCCTGTTGTATTTGTTATCTTGATCTTCAACACCTTCAACATAAGTTTTTTCAGTTTATCACATTCTAACAAAACCTCTTTGAGTATGTCTTCACCTTTTGATTAACTTCCTTAATTGGCCACCACTGTGTCCAGCTCATATCTCATCACCTCCAATTCTGACATATTTTCCTTGTTCTTATTCCAACCCCTTTTATATCAAAAAAAAACATCACAATAAAATATATATTCTTTTGCATCTAATTATTATGTAATGAATATATCATTTAATATAATCATGAAAATTTTATTAGCTTTAAGTTGTAATATACAATGATATTAATATTCTGTATATTGTTTTTATATATCAACCATTGGGTATTATGAATGAAATGTTTTGTTCATGTAAATGTTTTTCTGATTATAATGTTGCAACTGAATCAATTATAGTTCTGTATTTAGATTGTGAAAGACAACAGCCCAATAGAAAGAACAAGAATTAATAGAATAAGGTATTGTTTATTGTAGAATTTTGTGATAATTATACTATATGAGAAAGCCACAAGGCCATAGGGGGTGGCATAGTGGCATGTTTCATGTAAGGTTTGAATACAAGGAATAACTTGTGTGGAGATTAAAGGTCAAATTGGCAGTGCTCCTAATTAGGAGAAAGTACCCAAAGTTTAACCTTGCCGCCAGATTGGTTCAAGTTGTTAGATACGTCAAGGGGCAACTCATAGTGTGCTCCCTGTGTATCATAAGATAAGTTGGCAGGAGAGGCAGAAAACTTGGTTGTGACACCCCCCTTGCCCCCTGCTTGTTGTCAGACACCAGTATTGGAGTCTGCAGAGGATATGGAAAAGTCTGCACAAACAACCTTTGTGTGGGGATGACGTGGCAGGGGCGCAAGCAATTGTGGTGGAGTTTTTTGGTGTTTCCTTGGGTATCTTTGAGTTGATAGGTGTGGTTGTCATGGACCACGGCTATCTTGAAGGGCCCCAGGTGGTTGAGCTCTAATTTAGCCAAATTGGGGTTGAGGGCATAGATGGGGTCACCTACAGCGTATCTGGCCTCAAGATGTTTTGTCCCTCAATCAATTTTCTTGTGTTTAATTTCTCAGGCTTTGGCTTGCCATTAACTCAGGGAGGGGGTAGTTAAAAGGTGAGGTTTTGCGGGAACTGTGGAATGTAGCTTCCCCTGTTACATCCCCTTCAGACCATCAGGAGTCTCAAAGGCCAAGGCGCTGAGGCTGAAGCCTGTACCCTTATTGATCCTGGCACTTAAATTGAGTAGAGCTGTGGGTAGATGTTCAGTCCAGGCGGTGTTTGGATGCTCCTGGGAGATCTTGGCAATCAATTGTACTAGAGAGCCATTCAGGTGTTCTATAAATCTGTTGGCTTGAAGGTTGTTGTAAGTGTAGACTGTTGGGTATAGCTAGCAAGAATTAGCCCTGATAATTGTTCAACTTCATACCTGAATACAGGGTAGTAAAACCAAAGTAGGAGTGAACAATATGTGGGGGTAAAAACCTATCTTTATTTCATATATAAACCAAGTATATACAGTGAGGTGGGAAATTGGGAGAGGGGAAATTGGTGGGATGGAAGGCCAGAGAATTAGGCAAAGTTTGGCATCAATACTATAATCACAATATCAATACCAACATTAGCTATTGGTTTTGCACCCAGGAGTAGAGATCAATTGGGCAATTGGATTATTGATGTCACCTCCATTTAGGTTTCCAGACTCAAGCACCAAGTATGAGCCTTATTTCCTGAATGAAAAGCCTTGTTTATTGCCCCTTTGTGTAATCATTGAATTGCCAAGAGAATTTGAGTGGAATCCAGAATGCTCTGGAATCTACTAGTTCTCAATCAATCAGTCAAGCAATTGCATAATGTTTAATTACATTATGGATCTGAATTTTAACTTAATTTCCATCAAATTAATTATTACTTAGCACATTGTAACATTTCCTGCCACTGGATTAGATGACAGGGCTTAAAAGCGCCTCCAGGACCACAGATAGCAGTATGATTTATTCCTATACTTTAAGATCTCCACAGCCCAAAAAGCAGACTGTTCAGGTAGTCATCCATAAGAGGAAATGGGCTCTAGCCAAGGTAGCTCAAGCCAAAAGGACTCCAGTTGTGAGAGAGCAGACACTATCCCAGCTATTACTCATGGTGGACGTGAACTGCCAGTTCTTGGACTTGCCAGTCAAGTTTTGGTGGGAGACAATTCCTACTGTGCCTCTGGAGGGAACTGATCCCTTAATGGCAGCCTTGTTCTTGGCTCTTCATCAGCCACTAGTCCTTACTAAGCTCAAGTTAGAGGAGGGCAATTTGATTCAATAGCAGTTTCTTATGCAACAGGCAGAGGAGTACCTGGAAGGTCACCTTGGGGGCTTCACCTTTTGTGGTCAATAACTCAGTTCCACTCAGCAGGCTACTGTATCAGCTATCCTCAAGGTAGTGGTCAGGTCTGGGCCATGCCTGGCCAGACTATACCCAGGTGGAGGGTTGGGTGGCTACCAATAATTTAACACAAATGATTTGTTGTGAGCTTCAGGTTACCCTGAAGGGGGTGGATTCTACCAGTGTAACCATCTGGTTGCCATGGCTCTTGCTAGAAACTTGGTACTTTGTGGTGTCAACAAGTTTGACCTTAATAAGGAATACAATATGGCTGCCTTCCTTGGATGGCTTCTTGGGGTGTTCTACCATTTAGGTGGGAAGCCTCCAGATGAGTATGTACTCCATGAATCCCTCCTGTGGGATTGTCTCTTCCTTGGTGTGTCCTTCCATGTGGCTGTGGGGATCAATTGTGTGCGGCGTTTAGTGGGTCTTCAGTGTCCTATCCTTGACCATTGGCTTTGTGGGTCTCCTGGGAACCAGATGTGTTACTTGGCCGCGGTCCAGGCCTTAGTAAAATTAGTCTGATATATGCAGGGCCTAGTACCCCAACAATAAAGAACTCTTTTCAATTTCATTTCTCTTATATATTTCTTGATTTTGGCAACCTGGACAACAACCCATGATTTTTTTCATTATGCTTTCTTTTTTGGGTTGTTGTCCTCATCAGAGCTTACTATTGACTATCAAGAGCAGCAAAAATATACTGTGAATGCACTCTAGTAATCAAATGCCCAAATATAGCTCCTTAAATGTTTATGAGTCAGAACAAGTCTTTTGGATGATGTGAACAGGACATTTCCATAGAGAGCCAAGCTTAGACTCTTGACCATATCCTCTGTTGCTGAAGAAATAGACTGCACCTCCAAAACGTAGAAATGTAGGGGGAGGGTGCTTGGCCATGGCTTGGTCAAGGTCTTGGAGTTTGTGGCAGAGGCTGCTGTGTAGGCTTGAGATTGTAGCTTGATCAATGTCTGTAACTAATTATTGAGATAAGTGTCCTGAGATACTGTCAGGCTAGGTTTTATCAACAAGTGTAGCAGGGTTGGTAGTCCTGGTTGCTTTCTGTAGATTAGCTGAAAGAGTGGCTTCCCCGTGGCCCAGTGATAGCCAATATTGTACAAAAAGGTTGTGGCTGGAAAGAAGGCATCACATTCCGTCTCTTGTTGGTGACTAAGCTTCAAAAGTATCTGTACCAGACTTCCATTTGTGTGTTCTACCATACTATTTGTCTGCAAGTGGTCAGGAGTAGATAGTGTACCAAAGATTCCCATCAGCTGGTTTAGGCAAGGAATTGTGTAGATAATAAAGTTGGTGACATTTTCTGTAAACAGCACTTGGGGGCAACCATGCTTGTATATTATGTTCTCCAGTATGAACTTACCAATGATCAGGGTAATCTGGTTAGGTATAGCCTTATCTTCTATCCATTTGGTCAGGTGATCCAAAGCTACAATGATGAATCTGTTCTTGTTGTTGGTGACTGGCAGAGGGCCCACTATATTGATAGCAACCATATGAAAGGCAAACCCAGGCTGGACTAGTCTGTGCTGGAACTTGGCTATCTTTGGGCGCTTGATGTTACAGTCAAAGCAGGAGGCTAAAGTCTCCACTACATCAATGTGCATTCCCCCAAGAAGAAATGTTTTTTAGCATTGCTAATGTCTTCTGAATGTCACTGTGCCCATTAGTCTTATGTGCAGCTACCACTGAGTCCATGCGTAGGGATGGGTGTATGTAAGACAGACAGGTGTCCTCACAGAGCTTTAGTAGTTGTCCCTTGGAGACCTTGGTGTCAACAGCTAACTTCTTGAGAGCCCTCTGTATCTCTGCTGGCTCCCCCCCCCAAAGAAGGGTCCTTCATGAGTTTATCATAGAGAATGTCAGCCATGGGGGTGACTAAGGCAATAGTAGGCAAGCAAGAAAGGCAGTCAGAATTTTGGTGAAATGCTCCAGCTTTGTGAATGATCTTGTAGTTGTATGGTTGTATCTTTATGGCTCAACATTCCAGACAACCTTCAGGATCCTTCAACGTCTTCAGTCACTGCAGGGAAGCATAGTCTGTGACAACTGTGAAGTGTACTCCATGAAGGTACACCCTGAATTGTTGATAATAATAAATAACTATCAAGCACTCAAGCTCAGTGACTATATAGTTTTTCTCATGAAAGTTGAGGGTACGGGAGCAATAACTCACTGGGTGTTATAATCCTTTGGTGTCTAAGTGGGAAAGTACTACACCAATAGCTGTCAAGCTGGCGTCAGTGTGAACTACAAAGGGCTGGGAGAATTTGGGGTAGACCAGCACAGATGCAACAGTGAGAGTCTTCTTGAGGGTCCCAAATAAAGTCTGACAGGCCAGGCTTCAGAAGAAGTCTACATCAGCACAAAGGAGTTGGAAGAGTGCATCTACCAGTATGGCAAATTTAGGGATAAATTGGCAATAGTAGCCTATCATTACCAGAAAGACTTAAATTTCTCTCTTACTGGAGGGCACATGCATCTTCTCAATGGCCTCAACCTTGAGGGGTGTAGGACAGAGTCTGTAATAACTGAAGATAAATCCACGGAACTCTAAGTGTTCCTTGAAAAAGTTACACTTTATTGGCTTCAACTTCAGCTTGGTAGCCAGGAGCCATTTAAAAACTTCATCTAGGCGAGCCAGGTGTTCAGTAAAGGTACAAGAGAAAACATTGATGTTGTCAAGGTATACTAGGATGCAGGAAAGCCTGATATCTCTCATCACTGCGTCCATTGCTCTAAGAAAGGTAGCTGGAGCATTGGACAGACCTTGGTACACCTTTTTGATTGAAAAAGCCCTTGGTCTGTAATGATAGCACATTTCTCTTGATCAGCCGGGGGCAGGTTAATTTATCAATACCTACTGATAAGATCAATGTCACTAAAAGAATCTGGCACCTCCCAGCCAGTCCAACATATCATTAATGTAAGGGAGAGGTTAGGAATCCTTTTTGGTAACAGCATTCAGGCAACAGTATTCAATTACTATTTGGTTACTGCCATCCATCTTCTTAACAATCAATAGAGGAGAAACCCAAGTACTCTTGCTGGAAACCAGGAGTCTAGTATCCAGTAGTTTCTGGAATTCCTTGTTAGCCACAGCATGTTTGGCTAGGCTAAATTGTATTAGTCTAGAGCAAATTGGGGGCTGTCCTGGGTTTTAATATGATGCTCTACGTCAACTACTTTCCCAAGGTTATAGTTGTCCTAGGAAAACATGTTCCTTTATTGGAAAAAAAGTCCATAGCTAGGTCCTTCTGCTCTTCTGGGAGACATGATAGCAATTCACAGCTGATGACTGCCAGAACTATTGGCTGCTCACAGGGCAGGCCCACTCTGAAAAATCTGCAAAGGGGAGGCTTCCTATAGGCTGCCATGTTCATATAAATGTATATGACCCAGCAATTGGTATTTGAGATAGTCTTTGGCTGTTGTCTCATGTTGGCCAGCAACACCAGAATTTCCTGGTCACTGGGAATGACAATTCCTGTTTCAACCCAAGGTTCTAACCAAGATGCATTGGGGATGCTAAAGATCTCTCTGTGAGTACCAGTAGGGAGTGCAAGTGATAGGCCAGTGTTATTTATCACTTGCAAGCCCGTTGGAATGAACACTGTGTAATACATGTACAAAGGGATTCCCTTGGCCTCTTCAACCAGGAGAGGGAGCACCTTAGCCTTCTTAATGCGCAGAGTATAGGCGGCTGGCAGTTATCTATCTGCATATTCCAGGTTGATGTAGTGCAATTGGCTCAATGGCAGATATGAAGGGCGTTTGCCATGGTAGAACATGGAAATGGAGTGACCCAAGATCCCAAATTTATGGTTGTCATGGTTAATCAATGTGCTGTATTGGACCATAAAGCTAGTTTTTATAAGGATGATGTGGCTATTATTTTCCAGGACAATGGCTGAGTATTTATCATCAGTTTGTCAAAGCAGAGGGGGAGGGAAGAGTACACCCCCTTGGCGCTAGTATTATGTGGCCCAGTTGTACCAAACTATTCATGATAGGCTAAGTCTGGTGCCAGCTTTAGCTTATTGATAAGCCGCAAGGATATAATGTACCCGGAGCACCAGTATCCATTATGGCTCAGATGTGGGTTTTGTTCCTATCAGATTGATATAGGTACAATCCTGAGTCCTCTCTGATCTCCACAATATTGGAGACCTGATGTACACTCAATCTTTTTAACTTCTCCAATTAGGTAGCCATGGCAGCTGCTACAGCTGGTCTTGCTTTCTTGAGGGATTCTAGAGGGGCTGAGACACTAACAGTATGTAACAGCTTGGTAAGTTGTTCAGCGCTGTCCTCTTTATGGGTGACTTCAACACCTGGTTTGGCCAGTTGTTTGGCATAAGGTAAAGAGACTGTTCTCCAAGCTATTTGTGGGATAACCACCTCAGGGCAAAGCTTAGTACAATGGGTTCAGGTGTTAACTGCGAGAACTCAATGTAGGAGGTCCTCTTGAACTCCTTCAGATTCAATATCCTCATGTATTGTTTTAGAGTTGAAGTCAATCAGGGAGGGTTCTTCCTTAGGTTTGACTTAGAGGACGGTAAAGCAACAGGCCTCTGCGCAGAATTGTTGGGGGCAGCAGTATGGGGGAGATAAGGGTGTCAAAATTATAAAGGCAACTAAGGATTTCTCCATGTCCTGGCTGCTTATAGGTTTTTGACTGGTCCTCATTGTCCTCCTTGATATCAGCATCCTTGAGGTAGTCCTCTTTGGCGTCCTCCATGCCTAAATGGTGGAACTTTTGATAGGGTTTCTTACACTCCTAAGAGAAGTGGCCAGCCATGCCAAATTTGAAGCAAGTACAGGGAGCGTTGTTGGCTGGAGCAGCCCCAACCTTGTCGGAAGGCTTGGGCATCTCCACAGCCACTCAGGGTCTATACCTAGCTTGTTGGTGGGGGAGGCAAATTAGGTCTGGTACTGTGGGAGTGTTGTATATACCCAACTTGAGAGCCAGAGATAGCTCACAGTTCAGTCTCACAGTGTTTAGGAGGGAAGACTGAATGTCAATAAATTGTACAGCGCCCATGGAGGAGAGGGTCTGTGCTTCCAAGTAGAATCTGGAAGTGAAATCCTCCAAGGTTTCTCCCACCTTGATTTTATGTCTGCAAAGTTTATATTTCGTCCTAGGTAAGCTTCCTGACTACCAAATTCTTCTGTCAGGGATCTGGAGATATTTGCAAAGGTCATCCATTCTCAGTGAGTGTGGTAAGATGATAGTTTGAGTCTCAGTATCCAGGAAGTTAATGATTGTGGAGTCTCCCAGGGCATTATCAGCGCCATACATGGAGTTCTGATATTGGCATAAGAACATGGTCAAATTACTCTTGTGGTGAAACTTGGGTAAGTTGGCAGGCTTGAAGTTGTTGGAAACTTGCTGCAAGGGGGCAGGTGTGATTTTGACTGGAGAACAGGTGAGACAAGAACAGCTGAGGGTAGAGGCAAAAAACCTAGCTTCAGAGGCCCACTGGCAATTTTCCTCTTGTTGTGATTTGTGTTCATCCTCTCTATCTTGGGCAGCCCCAGAAGCTTCAGGAGTGACCAAGACATCATCCTTAGATTCCAGTACTGGTTCCAATATGCAAACGGGATTGGGGACAACCAAGTGTAACCATCATTACTTTTGTAGCTGTGATAAAACTAGGGGCTGGAGAATCTTCTAGGACTGTGATTACTTGATAAGGAGCCCCTTTTGAGGAAGCTTCAAATATGAAATTAAGAAAGAAGAGAAGTACATTTTATTGGATAATACTTTAGACTTATATAGACTTGACTGTGGCAGGGATTTAGTTAGATTGAACCTAGGGGTTGGTCATGTGCTAGATGAATTCAAGCCACTGGATACTTGACAGCCAGGTTTTATTGCTTGGTTACCATTCTTGGGATGTAAAAAACGGTATATTGGAAGGGGACTAAATTCAGCAATGGCTGGATGTTAAGTAGGTTGGCGGTAGCCAGACTGCTTGTACATCCAGACCCTTGACACCCCCTAAGGGGTTACTCTGGTGCATCAGGAGGGGGGCTTTGTTTTCACAGCTGCCGCCTGATGCTCCTGGAGCTGTTTACTAGTTGGAACCAGTATGGTCAAGTGCTCTCCTTTACTGAGGAAGAGATGGGTTCTGTGATAATTCTTGATAATTGGGTTTTTGGCACTTTGGAATTTTACTAGGTAAGTGTTGTGCTCTGGTCTGTATTTGATGACTCTTCCTGGTCCCTGGTGTACTGAGTCTAGTTTCTTTCTGTTGCCAGTTAGAATCCAGACAGGGGAGTTGATGGGAAAGGGTTCCTCTGTGGAGGTTACCTTTTGTGTCTTGAGCCTCTTCATTTCAGCTATTTTAGCTTTGAGCAGATGCGTTACAGGTTTGGTGCTTGCTCTACTGTGGGAGGTTTCCCCGGGGGATCTTTATGTAGGGCTGTTTGTTGTGGGTGATTACCTCCGTTTTGTACCTGTAGGTTAGCTCAAACAGTGAATAGCTTGTCCCTTGGTTGATGCAGACTCAGGATACTAGTAATGAATGTTTCACATATAGTGGCCATGTATCTTTGGCTTTACCATCCATTATTTTTTCTAGAGTCCTGATAAGGCTGCCGTTTAGGCGTTCCACTCTACCGTTGACCTGTGGCCTGTATGGAGAGGTTGTGGAGTGTTTAATGTTTTTGGATTTCAAGTTGGCTCTTACTACATGGCCTGATAACTCTGTTGCTCCATCAGTTATGATGTAGTCTGGAGTGTTGTAGTTGGCTATGATTGCTTTGTTAATAAAACAGTTGATGGGCTCTGTTTTGTGATCTTTTGTTCCCCAGCAGATGGTCCAGCGTGTGGCAAAGTTGATAGCTACAATTAAGAAACGTTGATTTGTCTTTGTTTCTGGGAAGGGCCCCACTACATCTAGCCCCAAAACCTTAAATGGTTCAAATTCTTGTACTGGGTTGACTGTTGGTTGAGGAGCCTTTGTACTGGTGTATTTCTTGCATGCTATGCACTTTTTTAGAACATCAGCTTTATCCTGTTTGAGGATGGGCCACCATACTCTCTCTTTTAGTGTGAGGTATAGGTTTTTAGCCTTTGTATGGCTTAGTAGGTGGTGATGTCTTAGTATGGTGTCAACTCTTTGTGCAAGTGGGATGTACAGGACATGTTTGTCATTGATAATTTAGTATACTGTGCCATTTGATACATGGAAATACTTTTTGTTTCTTACTAATCTATTGTGGTCAGTTGATGTGTTGAGGGGTCTTTCCCTTTAGTTTTATACTAGTTTTGTACAGGTTTGGCCATTCAGGGTCCAGATGGTCAGGGTGATCCTCTCTAGGCTGACATAGTCTAGAGAGAGCATTGGCTGTGACCAGCTCTGCCCCCTTTTTGTATTGGATGTCCAGGTTAAGCTGTTTCAGCAAGGAAATCTATTTGGCTTGTCACTGTGCAAGTGTGTTCTGAGTTTTGAATTAGATTAAGGATTTATGGTCAGTTAGTACTTGGACGTTAAAATGTCCTTCCAGATAACATCTCCATTTCTTGCATGTGTGGTATATTGCTAGCAATTCCTTATTGTGTATTGAGTACCTCTGCTCAGTATTAGTTAGTTTTCTCTTTTGTAACATACTGGAAGGAAGTCTTGCTGCCCTGGCTGGCAGATGTGCAGGACTGCGCAAATGGCGGTATCACTGGTATCTGACTCAAGCTTATAGCACCTGTTGCTAATAGGTTATTGCAATATTGTTGCTTCAATCAAAGTTTGTTTTAATAGTTGGAAATTCTTGTCACATTCTGGAGTCCAGATGAATTTCTTTTTGGCATTACCCTTGGTTAAGTCATTGATTGGTGTGGTGAGTTTCCCACAGTCTTTGATGTATTTCCTTAGGTAACTACAATTCCAAGAAAGCATCTAACTTGTTTAACAGAGGTGGGGCTTTGCATGTTGTTTATGGCTTTTATTTTGTATGGATCTGCTTTGATTCCACCTTCAGAGACAATGCTCCCCAATAACAGGAGTTCCTTTTCCATAAATTGGCACTTGCTAGGCTTAGTGTATAGTTTGTTGCTTGCAAGTTGATTGAGTTTCTTGCGGACATACGTGAGGTGTTCCTCTTTTGTTTTTGAGAATATGATGATATTGTCAAGCTATAATAATGTATTTTAGATAGTTTAGTGGGTAGGATACACCATTTTGAAGACAGCATCTCCAAAAAAGCCATCTTGAATTTAATTTGAGATGGCTTTTTTTGCATTAGTGATTTTGAATCACAAAAAAATAAAATAAACAATAAAATAGTTAAAATTTACATACACCTTTATAATGCGGCATCTTGAATTTACACCATCTTGATTTTTTCACTTCAAGTCAGATTAATTAAATCTTATTTTGCTAACTTTATTTGCATCTGAAATCACTTAGTGTGGGGCGTGTTTACGCCATCTCAACTTTACGTCATTTTGAATTACGCCTTTTATCTTAAACTAAAATAAGCTTATACCCAAACTAAAATAAAGCCTGTTGTATAGTTCCAGAAGATGTTCCTATAGTATTAATCTAAGGCACTTATAATAATAACAACCTAAAAAGACGCCACTATGATAGTCCTTCTAGTGATTGTCATTGCTGGGTAAAAAACCAGTTTTATTATATGTAATTAATAACTTTATTATACATGGATATATTGATAAGGATTTTCTTAATAAAATATTTTAATAGTGATTTTAAAATGGAAGGGGGTGATTACGCCATTTCAATTTATGCTACTTCAAATTCCACTGAGTTTCATATCACCCAATTGATTCAAGGAGCACAATGTTTAGGGGAAAATAAGGGGAAATTACCTATGATGCCAGGCTATGCTATATCAATTCCTCCACTGCAATTCTTGCTTTCCACTTTTCAAAAGTATAGTTTCACATCTAAAACCACTTAAGCAAAAAATGTAATAAAACATATGAAACTTTGCATATATTTTTTTTGATCTCCTCTAAACAACTGGGTACCTTTTAATCCCAGTTGTATAAGCTAGTTTTTGAGAAATTCAAGTTTTACTCTTTGGCTTGGTTGAGGTAGCTCCACTGTAGATTTGTTAATTTAATATAAAAAATGGTCAAAAACACTATGTTTTTGAGCTACAGCACCTCAATTACATCACTTCAAAAACGCCATCTCAAGAGCAAGCTTTCAAGAAAAACTCAAAAGGTTTGCCTACTTGTGTTACTAATAAAAAATTAGTTTTACAAAAAAATAAAACATTAAAATTTTGATAGTATTTTTTTTGATCTTCTCTCCAATTCTATGTAAAAAAAATTGTACTTTTTTATATTAAGAACATTCTCATTTTTCTCTTTAAAAACAACCCCCAAATTGCTCATATTTTGATACTAATTCACTTTTAGATGCCTCCCAAGTCAACTGCCGAAGCTGCGCCCAAGGCCTCCAAGGCCTCAAAGTCCAAAATCACTCTGCCCAAGGCCAAAAAGGCCAAGGCAACCCCAAAGAAGCAGCCTTCTAAGGCCAAAGCTCCCTCCAAGATCCCAACTCTGTTACCTGAACAAGAGGGAAACAGTCCTACCCCTCCCCATTCTTCATTTGTTTACTCCCCATCTGATCCTAAAGAGAAGTTTTTTTACTTCAATTGCCATTCTGACCCCACTTCAGAGCCTGAGGATGAAGAGGAGCCTGAGCCTGGTGCTCCTGCAGATGAGCCAATTGAGCTCTGGAATCTTAACTCTATCCACAATATATGCAACTAAAATGGCACCTTTGCTGTGCCAACAACATACCCTATCAGCTATCCAATTATGACAAAGAATGGGGGAGCCAGTTTTGTCTACAAGGGCTACAGCTTCAGCTGTAATGACTAGAAGAAGCCCATCCACCAACATCACTTCAAATGTGATAATGTTGGCTGCCTAGCAAGGCTCACAACCTATGAGTTCACCAGATTTAAGGCCCTTACTGTTAACCACAACTGCGGCAAGCCTTTCAACCCTCTCTATCAACTTATCTGCTGGTTTTTTTGCCAGGTGATCCCAACCACAAAGGATCAAACTGCAACTGAGGTTGTCAATGATGTGCTTCTCAAATTAAATGATACCCAACTAGCAACTGATGGTGGCACCTCAAAACTACAGATATATTTTACTAATCTAAGATATGCTCTGAGCACTGAAGGCGTCAGTACAAGCTCCATTGATCAAATGATCATTACTGAGGAGCAAAAACTATCTTGCCATGAAGAGAGATTCCTCCTCCATGATGATGGTCAACATGCCCCAGAGTGTATCATCTGCTTTGCAACAAGCCAGGATCTGCACAACCTCCTCAAGTGCACAACCTGGCTTGCAGATGGCACTTTCTCCACCTGCCCAAAGCTCTTTAGCCAGCTTTGTAACATCCATGGGAAGGTTGGTAATCTGGTTCTTCCCCTGGTCTTCTTTTTCCTCCCAAATAAGAAGCAGGAAGCCTATGTCTGGGCACTCATAATTTTAAAGGCCAAACTGGATGAAATCCTCCCAACAATTGAAGAGGAGTCCAAGGAGACTAGAGGGCATAAGAAAAAATCCTTCTCCCAAGAAGAAGACGCTCCCACCCCAACCAAGAAAAAGCCTGAAAGCCTTCCCTACCACAAATATCTGGTAGTGAATTTTGAACAGGCTCAGGAAAATGGCTTCATTTGAGTCTTTAAGAGCTCCCCTCAGGGATTCTACTTCTACTTCAGGCAGGCGCTCTGCCGCGGCCTCCAAAAGTGCTCTGACCTCCATGAGCTGGTCTAAACTGAAGGCACCAAAGAAGCAAAGGACGTTTTTAATTGCTTTGCTACTCTTGCCCTTGTGCAAAAGGAGGAGACCAATGCCTTTTATGATGCCCTCCTCCACCATCCCTATATCCAGGCCAACCAGGCAGCCTTTGCACCCTTTATTGAGTATTTTAAGACTCAATGAGTTGGCATCTTCCAAGGAGCACACTGCATTAGAAAAGTTGGTGACTCAATCACCTGGAACTGCTAAGCAGGTCAAAGATGGGTTGATCAAGACCACCTCTTCCCTTGAAGGGTGGAATAGCCAGTTTGCCACAAGAGTCAGGGTCCAGAAGCCAAAGTTCAATAAGATCATGGTCCATCTCAAAACCCAACAAGCCATCTCTGCCAGCCTCTTTAAGACTGGCATGAAGACCAAGGGTGATCCCCCCAAGATGACCAAATTGGTGAAAAAGTATACTGAAATTAGCAAGGTGGTCCTTGCCTACTTTCCCAATGATAGCAAGCTTGAGCTTCTCCAAGCTATCTCAGTTGCTCTTTCTACCAATGTTTGAGCTCTTTTCCAATAAACAATACTTTATCTTCTCTCTTATTTCCTATAATTTTATCATTATTTTAGTTTTATTTTAGTATTTGGTACAATTGTATGCTTATTTTAAAGTATAGTTTGTAGTTAAAATAGATGAAAATAGTTGTTTTAGGGATTATTTTAACTTTTGGGCTTTGAGCAACTATGTTGCTACTTATTTGACCCCATTTTTTATTGCAGATTTGGAATTCTGAGGTTTTTTTAAGCCTAGAAAAAGTTTTTTGAATTTTTATTTTTGGGAATTTTTTGGGTAATTTTTGGAGTTCAAAAAATCTAAAGTTTTAAAACCATTTTTTCTTAGTCAAAATGCCGTAAATCAAAATGGTGTTTTTACTAGTAAATTGAGATAGCAGAAATTTGAGATGGCGTATTTTGAGATGCCATTTTTGAGATGCCATTTTTAAAATGACATGTCCTACCATTTAGTGCTTGGTTCATCATGGTGATAAACGTTGTGGAAGTGTTGGTCATCCCAAAGTTCATTACCCTACACTCAAAGGATCCAAATTGCGTACAGAACACAGTCTTTGGTATGTCCTTTTCCTTTACTTCAACTTGGTTTTACCCTGAGGCAAGGTCAATTTTGGAGAAAAAATTGGCACCTGAAAGTCTTGCAAACATATCCTCTATAAGTGAAAGAGGGTATAAATTCTTTACTATGCTTGCATTTAGTGCTCTGTAGTCAGTTACTAGATGCAGAGTTCCTTCCTTTTTATTTACAAAAAATACTGCTGCCCCCCATGGGGATTCAGATGGGCGGATGAAGCCTTTGGCTAAGTTTTCCTCTATGTGGGTTTTGAGGGTTTTGGTCTCCATGGGGGAGAGTCTGTAGAGAGGCTCAGGTTTAGGCATGGCTTTACACAGGTTGATGCCATGTTTGACCTCCCGTTTGGGTGATAACTCTGTGAGCTCTTCCTTGAATATGTGAGTGTATAATTTTAGGAGTGCTGCAAGTTCTAGGCATTGGATTTTGTTTGTTTGTTTGTATGTTATTGAACTCAGTGTACCTCATTATGTGGAGGGTAATATCTTTGGTTAGACGTTCTGAGTCATCTTGATTTATGACCTGGACAAATACTGTGTCTCTTAGAATGAGGTCATTTAGTTTTTTGAGGATATTAAAACTGACTCCATTGCATTTGATGGCCATGGTTTTTGTTTTCCAACATAAACAGGGGTATACTTGGGTGAACCAGTTCATGCCTGCTACAATGTTGTAGTTTATGTTGTTCATGACAAGTCCTTTGATGGACGTTTGTATGCCTTGGAGGTCAATTCTGAAGGGAGTTGTTTTGCCTTCAAGTAGAACCTTTTATTTATATGCCATTCTGGTGTATTTGAAGCTGGATTTGACAACTGGCATTTTGTACTTGGTTACAAATGGTTTGCTTACCATAGTTTTGTGCACCAGAGTCAAATAGGATTTTATGTGTATGAGATTTATAAGTGCATGGGTAGACAAGAAGTTGTGAGCAATCTTTAATTTTTAATTTTATAAAAATGGAGGATTGCAGGATATGTGGGATGCAAGCAGCAAAGTTTGTGCCTTGGTACAATTTCTTGTCGGTTTGGGGGGAGACAGGGGCACTTAAACCTGTTCCCCCTCCTCTTTTCCCTGTTCCTCTGTTTTGAGACCTTTGAGGTCAGAGAATGTGGGGTCAGATTCATAGCAGGTTGCTACTTCAGCGTTGTTAACTTTGGCAGTGTCCTCTTTCTTGGGACAGGATCAGTTTGTGCTTTAGCTACAATTGTCATTGTTGTGATTGGAGTTGCTGTTGTTATGGTTGGTATTTTGACATTTATTGCCATTGGAGTCTTCTCTGCCATTGCCATTTGAGGAGCAATTGCCGTTGTGTGCAGCATATTCCATGTTTGCGCGTTTTCTGCGCGCTTGCCTTCGTGCAATCAGTGCAGGCATGGAGGTATTAGCCTCTGGCAGATGAGGGCAGCAACAGAGGGTTTCATTCTGATGATGAATGAGGCTCTGGTATGTACTTTGTCAGCTTGTGCTGGGTTTTAGATTTTGCAATGTATTTCCTCAAATTTGTTGGCATAAGCTGCAATAGTGGTCTTTTGAGGAAGATTACTGAGCTGTATTGCAATGTCTTGGAGGAATTTGGTGACGTGGAAATTGTGTGTGATGTCTGATTTGAACTCTTCCTAGTTGTCAAGCTGATTGTCAGTCCATGAGCCAACCCAGGTGGCAAACCAGTTAGTTGTGGCCTTGTACAGGCACCTGCTGGCTTCCCAGACCCATTTTTTATGTGAGATGAAGCTGGCACAGAGTTTAGCAGCTGTGTGGTCTAGCCAGTTGGTGAGTTTTTCTTTGTTTTTACCAAAGAACTTGTTAATACCAATGTATTTGGTGTTGGTAACTTCACCTGTGGTAGGTGGTATTGTTTTTGTTTGTGGTTGGAGAGAGCAACTGAATTGAATAATCTTGGCACATGCTTTAGGCACTCCCAGACCTTTGAATACAGTGCATTCACTAGGTATATCTTTGTCAATGTTGTGGGCGCGGAAGTACGTCTTCCAGGTATCCTGGGATGTGGCCTGGTTGAGTACATGAGCAAATGTGGGCAGGTTTTGGTCAGTCATTTTATCTCTTATGGGCGTGGTCAAAAAAGCGTAGCTGCTACCAGTGATAAAGAGCGCCTTTTGGGGAAGCTTCAAATATGGAATTAAGAAAGAAGAGAAGTATATTTTATTGGATAATACTTTGGATTTATATAGACTTGGCTGTGGTGGGAATTTAGTTAGATCAAACCTAGGGGTTGGTCATGTGCGGGATGGGTTTGAGCCACTGGATACTTGGACAGTCAGGTGATATTGCTTGGTTACCATTCTTGGTATGTCAAACAGTATATTGGAAGGGGACTAAATTAGGCAATGGCTGGATGTTAAGTAGGTTGGCGGTAGCCAGAATGCTTGTATATCCAGACCCTTGACATACTCCTGGCATTGAGGCTCATAGACTGCAAGCTGACGGCCGTTATCTTGCTGTCCATTATATCCAAGTTGCTTTGGAAGGCATCCAAGAGAAGTCATTGCTCATCTTTTCATCTTGATAAACCTTATTATCTTGGTGAGTGATTTCCAAGTTGTCTTACAGGGAGGTAATGTGCTTCTCCTTTGTGGCCAGCTCAGCTTGGAGTAAGGCTATCACCTCCTTGTCCTTCCTGACTTGGGTCTGGATGTCAGCTTTATCACAGGATTACCAAACTTTGAGGCAATCCTGAAGTTCTGACACAGTGTGGTAACCATCAAACAGAAAGACAAGGTCTGTGCTCTACTGGACCAGTTCTGCTTGCATCTTCTTGAAGTGGTCAAAGAGCTTAAGGACGTCACAACCAAAAAGGTGACTAGAAGAGGAGTTGCTCATAGAGGTAGGCAGGGGTTGAATGAGGGAATGGTGGCAAGGCGGAAGACCAAGACTTCTACCTCATTAAATAGGCTTTAAACCATGGGGCCAATCTCAAGCACATGGTTTGTAACCACAATAATCCAATTGGCATCTACGCCCTGTTGGATGAGAGTCTGGACCACATGCACTGGAAACAGATTAGGTATTCCTCTCTTGATTGTGTCTGCCCAGTGAAGAGGTTATTTTGGGCGTTGGTAACTTTAGCAAGGTACTGATTTACGGTGGTAAAGGTACTGCATAACTCAGAGGGAAACTTTGGTAAGTTCAACTCCCTGGTGATTGGATCCCTGGTGCTCAACACTATAGTAAAGTAAGAATTCAGCTTTTTCCCTGATTGACAACTGGAAATCAACACTTTTTTAATTAAAAGATCTTGATGTACTGAAAACTTTTAGATAAAAAAATAAGCCTTACAGCTATGGTAACTAAAGTGACCCCAGAGAACTCAAAACTGCAATAAAAAGTGTATTTTAACTAATGTAAAAAGGATAAATAAGCAAAATTTTCCATTTTACTATGTAATTTACACTCTTTATTATATAAATATTTTTCATTACCATAAAAAATTTAATGGACCAAGAATAAACATAAGCACAACAATAGAAGTTAGACAAAATATCAAGAAATATTAATATTTATTTGATATAGTTCATATAAGTACAAATGTGGATATTTTATGTTTTACTAGTGAATTAACAAAAACTTAAGATATTTCAATCACTTTCAACTATAACTATTCATCTCAAACTTGCCATGTATAAATAAAATAATAAGTGCTATCTAATTAAATCAAAAACTTAAAAATTTAAACTAAAACCTGAATGATTAAAACTAAAAAGTAAAAATTAAAGCTAAAAAGTTAACAGTAAAAATCATATAACCAGCAAGCAAGCAATTTTAATCTTCAATCTTCTTTCCCCTTTTCATTTTAGCCCCTTCCAGGAGGGCAGTGGCAATAAGCTCAAGCTGCTGCTTAAGCTCAGAGGGCTTATACTTGTGCTTGACTGCACCCTGGATGGCCTTGGTAAAGAGGGTGGAGTGTGTTTTAGGCTTGGTGGGGGGACGCAGTTGGCAAGATTTATGAGCTTGGAGATGGTTTTCTCCTGCTCATGCTGCAGGAGGGAAAAGAACTGATTGAAATTTGGATGAAGCTCAAAGTTTGCCTTAAGATGCTTGTGATAAGCCTCTAGTGCCAAGGTGGTCTTGAGCTCCCTATTGATGGCTGCCTGGGAAACGTTCCAACTGGCCTTGGCGCAGGCCTTGCCTTGCCTCAGTGTGACAACCTTCCCAGTCAGAAATTGCACCATTAATGCCATTTTGATATGGCCTTCAAATAATGATATATGCAAAGATCTGGTTGGTTTTGCTTTTGATTTTGGGAATTCCTCCCCTTCTGCAAATGGGTCTGGTTCAATATTCACCCATTCTAGAATATCATACCTGTCCTTGACTGATCCAGGTATTACCTCATCCCAACATGACCCCTTCTGCCACTCTGTCTACCTAATGAGTGATCATTGACCCTTTTATACTATTTAAGTAGAATAATTTCTCCTAATAAAGACAAGTTTATCCACATTTGTGTTGGCTTTAATATTCTCAAGCTTTTTCCTTTCCTTTTTGCCAAAAGGACTTTCACATCTTGTATTCCAGGAAATTAAGGTATATGCCTTTAATTTTTCCCTGAAGGCTAACCCAAGGCTAGCTTTGAACCTCAAATCTTTTGTTATAAAGAATTCCCGCTGTGTTCTCCTGGATGTTGTCCCCAGGAGCTAAACACAACAAAATGGTGCTTACTACAGGGGCTGCAAGCCCCTTGGTTACCACGTTCCCACACCAATTCTCTGGTACTTCTCTCTTTGTTTCTTAAGTACCCTAACAACCTAAAGTTTCTAGTCCTCCTCTAGGAGAAGACATCACTGATGCCCCTTCAACTCCCATGGTACTGGTGCTGTCCCCCAGGCCCATGTGGGCCCCCTTCCAGCTTTCTCTCTCAACAACAAATAAGTCTGTGCTGCTGCCTGCTCTCTCCTCCACTCAACCACTGTGGCAATGCACACTATTCCTGGTCTCTGTCCCAGATATGCTTCCAAAGATCTGTATTCCTTCCTCTTGGACTTTGGTCTTCCCCCCGCAATGATGGAGTCTATGGATAAAATTGGTGTGTTAGTCAATCAGTTTATCCAACCTGCCCTGGTTCACCATCAACTTGCATTAGGATCCCAGAACCAGCTTTTAAATGGTGTAGCCACCTCTGTCTCAAACAACCATGCTCAAAATAAGGCATATCAAGAATGGTCCCAGAGTCTCTTTGTGTGTATTTTGGATAACCAGTGCAACTTGCTGGCCTCCCAGAAGTACCTAACCTCATCACTGAATTCCCTTTGTTCCTTGCTCCCTGGATATATCAAGGATCAACCGTTCAAATTGGATGAACATCAAGCAACATGGCGTGGAAAAATTGAGGCCTCTCTTCTAAATCATTACCAGGACTTTGAGACTCTGGTTATTGAACTTAAAATATTTTGAGAACATATTAATTCCCAGCTCAAATTGGTTGGGACTCAAGTCAATACTTGGGGCCGCCATCTGTAGGATTAATATGGTCTGTATAAGGCTGTACTAGGCAACACTCTGTACCAAGTATAAAATTATGTGGATGATAGAGTAGCATCCACCAAGATGACTCCTCCCGCTCCTCTTGTTGAGGCCCCATCTGACTTTGAAGCCAAGGTATGGGAAGCAATAGCCAAACATAAGGCTACCACTTGGTGTCAATCTGCTGTTCAAAGCCCTCCTTCAGTAGAGCCTATGCCTGACCCTTGCATTGCTTTGCTCACTGACCAAGTAGCTACCTTGTGAGGAGAAATTGAGTACTTGAGACAACACCTCTCTAATCCTGATGATTTGTCTTCTGAATCTGAAGGTGAAGAGCAAGCTGAAGCTGCTAGTACTCCTGCTCATGGAAATCACGGTTGTTGTCCTGGATTGGAAGGCCAACCCTGGGTCAACTGCATCCTGGCCCTGAATCAGCTAGCGGAAGTAACAAATGATGTTGCTGATAGGCAGGATGCATTGGAGAGAGAAGTACAAAACCTCTCTTGTTTTACCAAGACAATCAATGGACAGGTTATCTATTTGGTTGCTTAAACCACTTCCATGACCACTTGCATCAATGGGATTGCTGGCACTCTATCAGTGCAACATTTAAGATTTATGAATTTGGAGCTGCTGACGCCACTGCTAGAGATATTAGTGGATAGAAAAGCTCTACCTTGGATACCCTAGAGGAAAGCCTTCAACTCCTCTGGGCTAGACAGCTTGCTGCTGAATCTGAGTTTGAGGGCAATCCCTACATTAACGTTCTCAACCCAGGTGACAACATTAATCCACCTCCTTGTCCATTGACCCCAATTATAAGCCTTTGTTCAAACAGATATTTGACCCTAACACCTGTACCATTGCTGCCTTTCTGACAATCTAAAAGACTTCAATGCATAGGGCCACTGATGAAATTAAGAAGGAACACATTCTTACCTGTCTGCATCACACGTACCAAGAAGTTGTGGTCCCCAAACTCTCTTCTATTGTCACTTGGGGAGACATGAAGCAGCTCTTAATTTAGGAATTTGGAGGAGATATCAGCTTAGAAGTCAAGAAAGATGCGTTTATGCATATCACATTCAAACCCAAAGAAACCTTGGCTGAGTTTACCAATTTTTCTACATTGAAGGACAACAGTTGATCACCAGTTGTAAATTAACTCCCTGGGAAGTGTACACAGCATGTTCAAACGCTTTGAAGGTGAACCAACTACTTTGTCTGCACTTCAAGGCCCACAAAGCTTCCCTTACTTCAATGAAGAATATCAAGACCCTCTTACAGGACATGCACTTGACCCATGGGGTACAGTGGTACGTGAAAAAAAAAGTAATGCTGGGACTATTTCTTGTAAGTTGTGCATTATGACTCTGGGTGCAGGTAGACAGAATAAGAGGCAAGGTTGTCATAACTTTGGCCAAATAGGGTACCACTTGCGTACTTGCACTAATCCCTGAGTGGAAGGTTGTGACCCAAAAGAACAGGCAGGAAAATAGATGTCAGCTTAGAGGCGGAGACGCTCTCTGCTGACCAATCTCCCCTGCCTCCTCATGATCCCCCCTTCTGATAAGGAATCTTCCCCCTTGGCTGGCACAACTATCCTTCACTTGTTCCATAACCTTTCTAGTGATTCTGAACCTGAGGACTCTGACTGCAATGAGTCTGATGACTATGGCTACTCTGTGCTAGAAGTCCTGGAGACAGTCTCCATCCCTTACAAGCTATGTTCAGGGAAAACACAACTATAACTTGCCTATCTGCAAATGAGGCTAAGGCTGTAGTGGCTCATCCTTACTTAGCTCAGGCTCATTGTCACCCTATCTTGGTGGATTCCTCTGAAGAGGCTGCTGAACTAGCAAAAGCTCTCTTTTAGAATGTGACCATATCTTTCCATTTGTAGACTGTGTATAAGGAAATTCCTGCCTTACAATGCATGCTTAAAAATGAGAGAAAGAATCAGAGGCAGCTCAGGATGTGCTGGCTGTCTTACCCCCTTTGGGAAAGATACAACCTGTGTGGAAGTATCAATCCAAAAGCTTAAAATCAAAGCCATCCTGGACACAGGCTCTCAAGTCAATGTGGTATTGTCCAAAATAATGAAAAATTTAAGCTGGCTCCTGACCTCAACTACACTCAATCATATGGTACAGCTGACACAGCCCAAACTTGAGCCATTGGTGCTTAATTTGCCCTGCCAATGAGATTTGGGAAGCTTATTATTGCATCCCCTGCTGTTGTCCTAGAAAAAAAGTTACAATCTCCTGGTTATTACGCAATTCCTTTGAGAGTACAATGGGATTGTGAACCTTTGATATGTTTACCTATTGCTCTTAGGGTATGAGAACCCTCTAATCTTTGAAGAACCCCCCACATCTCCCAGGTAAACGTCTTAAGACTTGTGTGCTCAAGTACCCCACTGGTATCTTCTCACTCAAGTACAGGACTCATTCTTCATAATATGCTTCCCCTCCTCCTTCCTGTCCTGCAGAAGAGGTGTGCCTCTTCTTGCCCCTGCAGCTATTACCATCCCTCCAGGCTCCCAAGTAATTATAGACTCCCAGATATCCTATAAACTACCTGAAAAATCATTTCTGGAGCTATATTCAATGATTCCTTAAGCTGTAAAGAGCCTTGGTTATGCCCTGGGATTTTGGACTGGACTCATAAGGAGCCTGTGTAGCTGTTATTGGCTAATCTGACTGCCCTGCCTATGCAGGTGACCAAGGGCCAGGTTGTTGGGCATGGTTGCATATTAGGGTCAGAGCAAGTGGCGTCACTCTATCTCTTTGGAACGTTTATGATTTCAACTTGCCTGAAGGAGACCCTCAGGTTCTCTCCCTGTTCACCACCGCAGACTTCCCTCAACTGTCACTCATTCAACAAAAAGATTCTCTGGAACTTTTTAGACCAGTTTAAGGATATCTTTGCCTCCAGAACCAATGACTATGGTCTAGCAAAGGGGATATCTACCAGATAGATACAGGTGATGCCCCGCCCTTTTGCACCAAACCCTACTGCCGCAGCAGGGTAGAAGATGCATAGGTCTCTAAGGAACTTAAGCAGCTCTTAGATGCTGGGCTACTAGCTCCCTCTCAGAGCCCTTGGGCCTCCCCATTTTTGATCCTAAAAAAGAAGGATGGAGGCCACCACATTGTGATGGATTACTGCCGCCTGAACTCGTTCACCAAAAAGGTCTCTTATCCTCTTCCTAGAATTAATGCTGTGCTTAGAATATTAGGGGGATCAAAGTTTTTCTCTGCTATGGATCTAGCATCTGGATATTGGCAGGTCAACTTGTCTCCTGAAGATAGAGAAAAGGCTGCGCTTATCATCTCAGAAGGTCTTTTGAACCCACTCATATGCTCCAAGGACTCTGCAATGCCCCTGCTACAGCTTTCAACGGGCTATCAAATCCATCCTTTGAGATTTAAGCTCTCCTTAATCCTTGTATACCTTGATGATATTAATGTGTTCAGCTCCACCTTTACCAACCATTTGGATCACCTCAAAGCTGTCTTCCTTAAAATTTGAGAGGCAGGCCTGAAACTCAAACCTTCTGAATGCTCCTTTTTCAAGGAACAGCTTGAATTCTTGGGCCACAAAGTCACCCAAACTGGAATACACCCTATTAATAATAAGGTGGAAGCCATTGACAAAATATTCCCCCACAAGCCTATGAGAGATCCAAGTGTTTCTTGGTATGATTGGATAATATCAACTATTCATTCCTGACTTTGCTGAATTAAGAAAACCTCTTGTCCAACTCTTTTGCAATGTACCAATTGAGTGGACTGACAGCCAACAAAAGTCTTTTGAAGCTATGAAAGCCAAGCCTAAAGAGGCTCCTATTCTAGTCTACCCTGATTATGATAAGGAGTTTATCTTGTACACTGACGCAAGCAGAGTAGCTGTGGGTGCCATCTTAGCCCAGCTTGACAATGAGGGCGTATATTGACCTGTGGCCTATTATTCACAAGTCCTCAACAAGCCCAAGAAGAACTATAGAGTCACCATTAAAGGAATGCCTAGCTGTTCTGCATGCAGTAAAACAGTTTAGACACTACATTTACAGGACTCAATTCACAGTAGTTACAGACCACTCTTTCCTAAAGTGGCTGCAACAATTAAAGGAGCCTGAAGGTTGGTTAGCATGTTGGGCTCTGCGTATAAAAGGATATGATTTCACTGTAGTAAATTGCCCTGGTGCATAATATCAGAATACTGATGGTTTGTTGAGGATACCCATACTAGCCATCCATTCTGCTGACGCCAATTGCCTATAAAAGTTGATAGGATACCCTGACTCCTGGACCACTGAACCATAAGACATTTATCTGGCCCTGAAAGTCCTATCAAAAGATACTGTGATTTGAGATAGACAACTCTTTGAGAAAGTCAACAACACTTATCTACCCTACGTCTGTCCCAGCATGAGGGTTGCAATCATCCTCCAAGTCCACATTGACACAGGACACGGAGGCAGAGCAAAGACTCATGACTGGTTGTGCAAAAACTTCTATTGGGAAAATATGTGCCTCCTAATTACTGACGTCCTTTCCTCCTGTCATTCTTGTCATCTCCAAAGCTCCTGACTTTCACAACATCAGTTCAAGCTCATCCCCCCTAAGCCTGCCTTCCATACTGTGAGTATTGACACTGTTGGCCCTCTTCTGCGTTTTAGGTCTGGGTGTGGATTCATCTTGATAGCCGTAGATCACTTTAGAAAATAGGTTGAATCCAGAGCAACCAAAGATATAACCGCCAACACCACAGCTAATTTCTTGTTGCAAGATATCTTCTACTGTCATGGCTGCCCTCAAGTCCTGATTCTTGACTATGGGACCAACTTTAATGCTCGCCTCATAAGGTCCATTGTAGAAGCTATGGGTACACATCAATCCTTCTCTGCACCATATAACCCATCAACCAACGGGACTGTGGAAAAAGCAAACTCCACCCTTGTGTACATCATGAGGAAGCTTACCCTCTCTGATGCCGCTAACTGGGATATGTTCCTCCCTGTTGCCCTCTTTGTGTATAGACTCAGCAGACATTGAGTGACTGGTCAGTCTCCCTTTGCCATGCTGTATGGCCAAGAAGCCAAACCCCCTCAATCTTGGGACCCCCGTTGATTGAGGTTGACGCCTCTACTAATCCCAAAGCTCATGTCAAAGACTTGACTAATTGTATCATTGACATCCAAGCTACTGCCTATTCTACTGCGTACAAAGTCAAAACCCTGGAACTCTTGCCCTCTAATGGTTCCAGATCTCCCTCCCTGAGTACCAAGTGGGTGATTTAGTCCTCTATTATCAAAATTGTACTGGAGAACGTGCTCATAAGCTAGACTCCCTCTGGGTTGTAAATTATGAATTTGCCTACAAGAAGGGTGTCAAGTATACTGTGAAGTTGCTGTCCTCTGGCCACCCTTTTGCTTGAGTTCACTCCAAATTCCTCCACAAATATCAACTCCCTGTGTCCAATCTTGAGGGGGGAGATGTCAGAAATTGTGCCATTAATGCTATTTCAATATGGCCTTTAAATAATAATATGTGCAAAGATTTGGTTGGTTTCATTTTTGATTTTGGGAATTCTTCCCCTTCTGCAAATGGGTCTGGTTCAATATTCACTCATTCCAGAATATCATACCTTCCTTCTTCTGATCCTGGTATGACCTTATCCCAACTTGACCCCTTCTGCCACTCTGTCTACCTAATGAGTGATCATTGACCCTTGTCTACTATTTAAATAAAATCATTTCTCCTAATAAAGACAAGTTTATCCACATTTGCATTGGCTTTAGTATTCTCAAGCTTTTTCCTTTCCTTTTTGCCAAAAGGACTTTCACATCTTGTATTCCAGGAAATTAAAGTATATGCCCTTAATTTTTCCCTAAAGGCCAACCCAAGGCTAGCTTCAAACCTCAAATCTTTTGTTATAAGATTTCCTTCTGTGTCCTCCTGGATGTTGTTCCCAGGAGCCAAACACAACATTCCCAATCCACTGGTGATTTAAGTAATTTGATGCAAGGCTTGAACTCCAAGTGCTTTACTATGTAAGGATCCTTTGAAAAAATCTTGAACCCTTGCACAGTATGCTTTGGCTTTAAAAAGCCAAGGCACTAAATTGTGCAAGCACAAATTTTCAGGTGTCCAAAAGTCCCTTGGCTCAACCTAATTAGCTTGACATGGGCCTGCACATTCTGAGCAACTGCTTGGCAGAAGTTGAAGTGGCACCCCTGCACCTCCCTGATGAACAGCTGCTCAAATGTATTGAACTAAGCAGGCTTGAAGTCCATGATGCAAATGTGGGGCCCCTGAGCTCTCAGCCTTACCTTTTCCTCCAAGTCCAGGGTGGCCTGGTCCTTATCAGCGGCAGGAAGGTTGGCGCAGGTGTAGGGGGGTCTTCTTGGCATTGTTGTTTTCAGAAGGAGGAAAAGTGCTTGGCAGAGTATGGATAAAGCACGGGTGTAGATGGCCTTGGTGGCCCCAGGAAGAAGAAAGAACACAAGTGGAATCACCTGGATGTAAATCTAGGCATGGATCATCCAGAGCTGCTTGAACATCTGGGGGCAAGTGGCAAAGGTACCATCAACTAGCAAGGTTGAAGCCCTTTTTACTCCATCAGGTTCTTCTGAGTGGCATAGTAGATTATGCAGTCATTGCTGCCGGGCCCATTGTCATGGAGGAGGAAGTGCTCCCCACTCAGAAGCGGCTTATGCTTGTGGGTGAGCATAAGCTCAGAGAGGACATCAGAGGCCTTGGGGGGAGGGGGATTGGCAACAATTCTCTTATTGATGATAAATTAAACAAGTTGTTCCTGGGTGGGCACCAACTTAAGATTATTGGGCTGCAGGTGTTGAGGGCCTTGATAGCCAGATCTGATGCGTGGAAGTTGGCAGAGGTTGGGATGACTTGGACCAGGTATCACTTCAGCATTCAAGTGATCAGGTGATTGGGGGTTCACAGGTGTTGCAGATTGAATGGATTAGACATTAAGTTGTCTATCTAGGAATTGAGCAACAGAACAGTTGCGCAATTGCGCTATCGCATCCTGATTTTACTAGGAATAAAGACGTTTAAAACGCCTCTAAAACAGGTGCTTGATTTGCCTTTCAAATGTGCTCAAGGCACAGGCTTTACTTCTGCAACTATAAATAGAACAACAAAGTTATTTATATCTACCTCCTTAAGGAAATTTGCATAGAAGAGGTTGTTCTCTTGCGGTGGACTTTTATCTGTGCCAATCCACTCTCCTCTATTAGAGAAGTTGTTCTGTCTGTGCCTCCCTGCCCCTGTTGGCAATTCCCCCGCCTCACACTATATAAGTGCAATACTATCTAAATAAACACCAGTTTTGTCTTATTATCTTCTTATATTCTTCTGTCCTTACCCAGGCTGTCACTATATCACAACAGGTCTAGTATTAAGATAAAGAAGTAGTAGACTAATTATCTGTTAAAATCAGCACCCAGGCTGCATATTTTATAACATTGGCGCTCATGGCTTCTACAAACCACAGCTTTCCTCTCTTCCTACCCCCGTGTCCTTGTTTTTGTGAAGGTAGAGATTTCCTTGCCTATACCTATGGCTTCTTCTGCCCAACTCACTCCAGGATCAACCTTCACTGCTTCTGGCTCCCTATCTGGTAGACTCCAAGGCTCTTCCTATGGTCAACCAGGACTAAGCCAGTGGTTGCCTGACTGCCAACAACTTTTGGAAATTGCCAGCTCCTAGTCAAGTATGATCTCCTGGATGAACTCCATTGTAAAGGCCCTTACCTCCTTGATACCAATCCAGCCTGACCCCATGGCTGAAGCAGCTGGCATGAACCGCGTCTCCTACTCCTTGGAGACTGCCTTGGTGAAGGAAGTATGCTGTCAATATTCTCCTCCTTCTTCTTCTGGTTGTTCTCCTGATAGAATCTCCCTTAATTCTGGCACCCTCCAAATTGTTAGCTGCTCTGTCCCCTGCTCTGGCCCCCAAAACCTTGCTCAAAATATATAAGAAGCTTTTAACTCCCACTCTGGAATGGCTCTATGGATGAGCAAGATAGAATATGTAATTTCTTCCTTGGTACCCACCCAGATGAATCAGCATGTTGCCCTGTAGTTCTATGATCATCAACAGAAAAATCCTAAGCTGGAAGACAGTCATAACAGCTCCACCATGGGATTCTCTGCTCTTCAGGATACTATAAAGGCTCAAGAGAGACAGATGGGATTTCATGAAGAGGAATTACTTCTGGCCTTTCAGGAAAAGAAATAGTGGCTAGATGAGTTGGATGCTCAACATGCTCTCCTTGACTCCCTCCAGGACCAACTAAGCAAGCACCTTGAAGATGCCTCAGCAATTAGTACCCCTGATACTCTAATGGGATTGCATGGTAATGATAAAGCTGATAGTTCCACCTCTCAGAAGATCCATACTACTAGCCCCTTCCTGACTACCACCACTTTCACAGAAGCAATGAAGAGGATGTCTCCTTCATTGCACTTTAAGCAGGCACCCTGGAGTCTCCCTGGGAGCCTGATAGCAATCCCTTTATCACTCCTGATGATTATGAAGCAACTAAACCTCAGGCTAGTCAGAGCAAGGAAGAATTTACTGGTGATTCTGGCATTGAGGAGTACAATGAGGATCACTCAAAAAACTACTAAGCAGCCAGGACAAGGAGAAATCCTTGGCTGCATTTGATGTTTCACCTCCCTTCTCTCCCCCATTCCTCTCCCCCCTGACAAGCCTGTGACTGACCCTGGCACTTGTTGTTCCTTTACAACAGAGCCTTCTGATGCCCCTCTGCTGGTTGACTTTGCCTCTCAATCAGAAACTTTGGATTCTTCCACTATGAGAATGCAAGAAGATCTTGTCTACTGGGCCCCCACATCAAAGTTCTTCTTTGCCATGGACCTGATACCTGGCTACTGGAAGATTGATCTCCCTCCAGATGAACCAGAGAGGTGTGCTATCCTTGCTAGCCAAAGGCTGTTCTAACCTACCAGGATGCCTCAGGGTCTCTCTAATGCCCCAGCTACCTTACAAAAAGCTATGGACGCTGTGATGGGGGACCTCAAGCCCTCATGTGCCCTGGTCTATCTGGATGACATTAAAGTCTTCTCTTGCATCTATAACAAACACCTGGAACCCCTGGAAGAAGTGTTCAAATGTCTGCACTACATCAATCTGGAGTACACTGATGGAGAGCTTTCAGTTGCTTATACGCTATGTAGTAAGAAGGTCAAGGTGCTACCTCTCTCAATTGGGGAAGCCAAGGGTATCCCAGTCTATGCCTCCTGGAATGTGACTATCCCACCTGGCTCTCATGTGATCCACAATACAGGCCTCTTGCTGGCTCTACTGGTTGGCACTCATGGAAAAATCTTTGACATCCCTAATGTCTCCAGACTAGAACCATGGGTTGCACCAGGCATCCTCATGCCAGGTGAGAAGGAGGTACTCATACTCTTGGCCAACATGAGTTGTGAAGCTATGGTTGTCTCCTAACACCAACTTCTGGCTTATATACAACTGGAAGAGCATGACAACCTGCAGGAGACTGCCCCCTTTGCTGACTTCTCTGAGTTAGGTCTACCCTGTGAGCAATCACTGATGCTATTGGTCATAAGCCGCAACTCCCTATCTGGCCTCTCCAAAGAGCAGAAAGATCAAGATATGGATCTCTTTACCCAGTATAAGAATGTGTTTGCCAAGGATGATTATGACCTGGGCAAGGCTGCAGATGTTACTCATCATATTGACACCCAAGGCAGTCCACCTATCCGCTCCAGACCTATACAGCGCAGTCAAGCCAATCATGCTGTGGCTAACAAGGAACTTCAGAGGCTATTGGGATCTGGCTTACTGGTCCCTAGTAAAAGCCCTTGGGATTCCCCTATCCTGCTTGTCAAAAAGAAGGATGGCAGCAACTTTGCGGTGATTGACTACCGTCCACTGAATGCTGTTACCCAGAAAGATTCATATCCCCTCCCTCGTATTGACAATACCTTGGACCAACTGGGTGGCTCCAAGTTCTTCAGCGCCATGGACCTTATCAGTGGGTACTGGTAGATCAATCCACCCCCCCGCTGATCAAGTAAAACGTGCAATCATCACTGATCAAAGGCTATTTCAACTCACAAGGATGCCTCAAGGTCTGTACAATGCCCTGGCTACCTTCCAGCGGGCCATGGATGCAGTGATGGGCAACCTCAAACTCACCAGTGTCTTTGTCTACCTGGATGACATTAATGTGTTCTCCCAAACCTTTAATGATCACCTACTCTACTTGGAGGAAGTCTTACAGAGGTTACTTGCAGCCAAGCTCAAGCTCAAGCCACACAAGTGCAACTTCTTCAAGGAGCACCTTGAGTTCTTGGGGTTCACCATTAGTCAAAATGGACTCCACCCTGTACCTCAGAAGATGAAAGCCATTGAGAAAACACAGATCCTGGCAATATGCAAAACGTGCAGGTCTTCCTGGGGATGATTGGGTACTACTGCCGCTTCATCTTCAACTTTGCATCTCTTGGTAACCCCCTTTTTCAGCTTTGCTGAGCTGATAAGGAATTCTTCTGGAGCGTAGCGTGCCAATCTGCCTTCAATACTCTCAAGGGAACACTGACTGCAGCCCCTGTACTGACCTACCCTGACTATGCCAAGCTGTTTGTGGTTCATACAGATTCTAGTCTGACTGCAATCGAGGGTGTTCTCTACCAACTGGACTTCAAAGGACTTGAACACCCTGTTAGATACTGCTTGTGTACGCTTAACATTCACAAGAGGAACTACACTATCACCAAGCGAGAGTGTCTGGCTGTGATATACTCATACCAATAATTCAGAGTATATCTCCATGGGATACATTTTGCAGTTATAAAAGACCATGCCTCCTTGCAATGGCTGAAGACCCTCAAGGACCCCAAAGGACGTCTGGCACATTGGGCCGTTAAACTTCAGGCTTATGACTATGAAAGCATTCATTGAGCCAGAGCAGCCCATCAGAATGCTGCCTGTCTCTCCCGCCTTCCCACTGTTGCCTTAGTATCCCACATGGCTGACATTCTCTAATAAAAGCTTATGGAGGATCCTTGTTTGTGGGGGAAGGAGCCGGTAGAGATACAGTGAGCTCTCAAGAAGCTAGCTGTTAATACCAAGGTCTCTAAAGGACAACTCCTGAAGCTTTGTGGAGACTCTTGACTACCCTACATACGCCCATTCCTACACATGAACTCAGTGAAGCCACTCACAAGACTACTGGCAATGGTGGCATGCAGAAGATATTAGCTCTGCTACAGCCACCCTATATCTGGGAAGGAATGCACACTGATGTAGTAGATACACTAGTCATCTGCCATGACTGCAAATTGAGAGTCCTAAGGTTGCCAAGTTCTAACACAGACTTATACACCCTGGGTTTGCCTTTCACACTGTAGCCATTGATCTAGTGGGCCCCCTGCCAGCTACCAACAGTTGAAACAAGTCCATCATTGTGGCTGTTGACCATCTGGCTAAATGGGTAAAGGCCAAGGCAATCCACAACCAATCTGCACTGGTGACAGCCACGTTCATCCTGGAGAATATCATATACAAACATGGTTGCCCCCAGATTCTGCTGACAGAAAATGGTACCAACTTCACCAGTTATATCATCCCCCGCCTCAACCAACTGATGGGGATTTGTGGGACACTATCCACTCCTTATCACCCACAGACAAATGGCATGGTAGAGCACACTAATGGGAGCTTGATCCTGATACTCTGGAAGCTCAGTCACCAACATGAGACTGAATGGGATACCTTCCTGCCTGCAGCCACCTTTGCATATAATATTGGGTACCATTGTGTCACTGGCAAGCCGCCCTTCCAACTGCTCTATATCCGGCAACCAGGACTTCCCCCTTTATTAAATTCCTGGGTAAAGGTCAGCCTGGCTGTGTCCCTAGAGGTATACCTTGACAAGCTGGTTCAAACTCTAATTTGCTTGCACTCAGAGGCCTACACCATAAACTTAAACCATAAGTTGAAGGACCTAGAACAAGCTGCATCCAAACGCCCCATATTACCCACTTACCAGGTAAGAGATTCAGTCTACTTCTTCAGCAATAGAGAGTACAGCTGTAAATCCAAACTTGCCTCTCCTTGGTAAGGCCCAGTTCAAGTTATCCAGAAGACTGGCCCCAACTCCTACACCATTAAGGAGGCCCATTCTGGGCAATTGATCACTAGAGTACACGCTCAGTACATGTGTGCTGCTCCTAGTGATCAAGAGTAAGCCCCAATGAGGACAACAACCCGAAAAAACAAAAACCTAATTGAACAATTCCATGGGTTGGTGTCCTTTTTGCAATAGTGTTGCACCAAAGTATGAGGAATAAGAATAAAAGAGCAAGGTGTTTATTGGAGACTGACAAGACTCTTCCTGTACCACACCAACTGTTCTACTACCTGAATGACAGCCAGGAAACACAACTTGTTACCTACAGATCCACAAAGCCAATGACCAAGGATGAGGCAACAAACCCCAACCTAACAAGACATATGATTGACCACAACACCATAGCCGCTATCTAGAGACGCCAAGTCATTCTTGACCCTGTTGTCTAATCCAGTGGAGGGAAATGTTGCATATTGAATGTATTAGACATTAAGTTGTCTATCTAGGAACATAGCAACAGAACAGCTGCGCAATTGCGCTATTGCATCCTGATTTTACTAGGAATAAAGATGTTTAAAACGCCTCTAAAACGGGTGCTTGATTTGCCTTTCAAATGCGCACAAGGCACAGGCTTTACTTCTGCAATTATAAATAGAACAACAAAGTTATTTATATCTACCTCCTTAAGGAAATTTGCATAGAAGAGGTTGTTCTCTTGCGGTGGACTTTTATCTGTGCTAATCCACTCTCCTCTATTAGAGAAGTCCTTTGTCTGTGACTCCCTGCCCCTGGTTGCAATTCCCCTGCCTCACAATATATAAGTGCAATACTATCTAAATAAACACCAGTTTTGTCTTATTATCTTCTTATATTCTTCTTTTCTTACTCAGGATGTCACTATACCACAACAGGTATAGTATTAAGATAAAGAAGTAGTAGACTAACTATCCATAGAAATCAGCACCCAGGCTGCATATTTTATGACAACAGATGTGCACCCCCTTCTTAGCAGTAATCTTCTCCCAACCCTCAGTGTTCAACTGAGCCCTGGAAGTACTATCCTCACATACAAAGTGCTTGCTCTTGGTAGTGCACTTTTGATTATTACAGTTGAAAATTTAGTCATCTGCATTATAGCCAGGACCGCCCTTTACTGACATGATGGGGGAAAATGGGGGAAGCACTTGGGGACTTTGAACTCTCTGTACACATTGCAGATATTGTGGATGGCCAGTGGATCCCAAGCCACATGACCAGAAGCTTTGAACTTTGTGGAATATTCCCTGGGTTTATCCTGGGGGTCAGATGAGGGAGGGGAAAGAGCCATCAGGGGGAGGAGAGGAAGGAATCTTCAAGGCCTTCTTGGAAGCATCCTTTTTCTTATGAGAAGAAGAGGTGGGCTCCTTGGCAGCCTTTGACTTCTTGGTATGTTGCTCCTTGGTGGGCTTGGAGTCTGCCTCTGAGTGATAAAAGTAGTGGTTGGTAAGATCACCATCAGATTTATTGTGGAAGGAATCTTTGGGAGAAGATGAAGGGGATGTGGAAGATGAGGGTGGAGGGGGGAAGGAGTGGGAGGAGATGGGGTGAGGGGAGATGGAGTTCAAGATTTTGCCTTTTCAGGCCTCTTGGCATGCTTGGGAGTGGAGGCAGTTTCTTTGGAGCCCTTGGAGGCTTGGCGCTTGAGTTGTTGGCTGTTATTGTTTGATCTGTCTAAAGAAAATATTAGTTTTGTAAATAAAACAATGTGAAAGATATGAAACACAGAGGTAAAGTAAAGTAAAGTAAAAATCAAATGAAAATTATGCATTTAAAGTTTTATTTATCAAGAAAAAAACATAACAAAGTAAATAGAAGCAAAATAGAAACTCAAAGTATAGATATAAAGGTTAAAATACAGAAAATAAGTGAATTTATGATGAAGAATCAAAGATGTTAGGTTCAGAATAACATCTTAGTACTAAATCAATGTAAAAGTACAATTAAAAACCAAAAAAATATATGAAAATTATATGGAGAGCAGCAGGAAAAGTAGTAGATTATAATTGCAAAAAAATATTATATGGAATTTTTTTATTGGGAGTTGAAAATTCAAAACATAGTAAAGTGTCAAGTTTGACACTGTCAATCAGCTGGGAAAAGCTGAATTCTCACTATCAAGTATGCTGGAGTTGAGCAGAAAAATCAAATTTACTATGCTTTTTACATATAAAACTTGCTTAAATTTAAAACAGGTTTGAAAGTTAACCCAAAAGCAAGGCAGTTTCATGTGCTCAAAAATAAAAAAATACAACATAAGTTAAAAAAGTAAATGAGTAGGAAGATGTTTATTAGTGTTTAATTTATGCTGTGAGGAGCTGGGAGTGATTTGTTTACCATGGTGTTAGTTAAAACATTAAGAAGCTCTCTGTACTAATCCCCAAATTAAAGTGTCAAGTGGGTGAGTGTCAAGTGGCCCTCATAGTGCGTCACATATTAATTTAGCCTTAATTCCAAGCCTTTGATTAGTTAAATCCAAAACCAATCAGGTGGCAAGTGGATAGAGTCAAATAGAGGGGGAGTCAAGTTTCCATTTTTATAAAGTACATATGAAATCCCTTAATAAATTGGGCTTAATTTATGTGGCACCACTTAATCCACAAACCCGGGAATAACATAATGTAAAACAAGTGGTATATTTGATTAATGTCTATACCACTAAATCCAGTATAGTGGTGCTTGGGAGCCTAATTGACAACTATGGACACTAATAATAAAAATATAATAGTAAATAACAATTTTTATATAAGTGCATATGTATTTTATTAATAACATTAAAATTTGGCTTAAAAAGTGTCAAGCTGGTCACTTTTTGTTTTAGAGTGTCAACCACAAGTTTTCTATTTCTATTAGCAAATTTACTTATAAATTCCCCCTTAAATTGGTATTTTAGCTAACCAAATTATTAAACAGAGTTGATTTCAGTAAATTTAACCTTGGTTTTTGGTTTTGAACCCCTAAATTACTAACAAAAATTAGCTTAAAATCAGTTAAGCCAAAAATACTAATAGATTCACATATGTGGCACTTGACTCCCTGGTACTCGACAAAGTGTTGAGTACCAGGGGGTCAGTCACCAGGGATTTGAGCTTACCTCAGTTGCCAATCAGAGTAGAGGACCTGGAGAAAAGTTTGCTGGTTAGACACCAGTATTCCCTGGCCATGTATCAGGCTTTGGATGCAACCCAAATGCATTTGGTTTATGATATACAGCAGGGTGGGTAAATTATTGCAAGTAGTCCTTAATATGCTTGATAGTGCAGAGATCTTGGCAGATTTAGTTGGGGTTGGCTTGGGAGAGATTCAGGAAGCGTACAAAGGAGGTTTGGCAGAGGGTGGTTGAATGGCAGGTGTCCAGAGCAAGCAATATTGCAAGAAGTGCCAAAGTCTATGGCATGGATGGCATTAAAGATGTCATCCTCAGAAGGAGAGGAGTTGGCGTACATCTCCATGGGTGCTGGGGCTTGCAACATCAGGGGTTGTTGGAATACCATGGCCTGGGGCTGTTCATGTTTAGAATGAGCTGGCTGAAGGTTGGTAAGCCATAAGGAGCACCTGCTCTCTCTCCAACGTGAGCGTTGGCGGTGGTAACCGCTGGCAACCAATAAAGGGGAAGACCTGGAGCAGGAGATTCAGCCAGAGGCTTTCCTCCCTCTTCATATACAGAATCACAGTATTGGGGGCTGTTGGTGTTGAAATACATGAGAGCCAATGTTGTAAAATATGGCTATAGGCTGCAATAACTCTACAATAGTTAGTCAGTTGTCCTAGCCCATTATACTATACCTTTAGTTGGTATAGTGACAGCCTTTGGTAGGACAAAAGAATATAAAGGTATAAAGACAAAACTGGTATTTCTTACAATAGTGGTGTGCTTATATAGCAGAAGGCAGGGAATTGCCACCAGGGGTTTGGAGGCACCAGAAAAAGGATTTACTAAATGGAGGAGAGGGAAGAGGCATAGCAGAAGAAGCCACACAATAAAACAACTGGTTTCACGTGCCTTGCCTAATGGAGGCAAGTGGAATTAATTTTAACACCATATTAATAACTTCAGAAGTGAAGCCTGCACTCAATGTGCAATGGAAATACACTTTAAGCCCCGTTTTTTAGGAATTTAAAATGGATTTAGCCCATGTAAAACCATCCTGTGATAGGAAAATTGCACAATTGCACAATTGTTCAAGCATTCCATTGTTCTGGATCCTAAGTGGGCATCTGATATATCTAATCTATTAAGATCTGTGACAGCCTGTATAAGTGACAGCATCAGATGTAATGGGGAGGGATTAGGTGGTGAGTTGGGGGTCAGGGTTGCAGATTTCTGGCTTGGCCTTGGTGGGGGGTTGTTGAGGAAGGAATGGTTGTCTGGAAATAAGCAGCAAGAGCCAACTGCTTTTATTTTGTGAATTCTTCTTCCATCACACTAAGCAGACTTAAAATATCAAATAGATGAGTGTGAGGGGAGGCAGGGGTCTTTTTTGACTTATCACTATCACTTGTATAAAAGATGACAAGATCAGAGAATTATTGGACAAAAATATATGTAAAATCTCAAGCCCCTTCTCAATTTAGGCGCACATTTCATTGTAAGTGGCAGTCTTTGAGCACCTGAGAGCATAACTGGTGTTGTGAAGGAGATAGTGTAAACTATTTAATACTGGCGTCATTATCTCTCTACACTCTAAACCTTTCTTTATGATGGTACTTAGTACTCTCAGGTGGATTATTGAGTAGTTTTGCATAGCTGATGATCATTTAGCCCATCTTTGGGGTTCATTAAAAGATGGTCTGAAAGGCAATAAGAACCCTTTATTAGATGAGAACCAGAGGATCTGTGACCAATTACAATTACAGCTCCCCTATATATCTCTTCTATTGATATTTATAATAAAAGATAGATCTGAAGTAAGCTATACTTTAAATACACACATTAGTTTTGGAGATTGCATTATCAACTTAGTATTGATTATTATTAGTTTGTATTTTGAGTAAGCAAGGTTCTATACAAATACTCTTGCAGAAATACAACAACTGGTATTGTATGAACATACATATGCAAGATGCATGCCAGCATGGTTGGTGTGTATGTCCAGCAGGTATGCCCTACAGCTATAATTTCCTTGGAAGCCCATTCACACTTCTCCATATCCACACAGTACAACTGTGTGTACTGTTTGTTCTATAGCTCACTTTGCCATTATGTCATTGAGCTCTGTCTGGTATGTATATACATCTGCAGTGTTTGAAGAAGTGGAATAATAGCTGACACCCACTGGAGAAACTGTCAGCAAAACTCCAGAAACTTTTACCAAATTAGAGTGTGCTTGTACATGTCAGATTGTAACTGCTTTTCTCCAAAGTCTTGGATACTTGCAGAAATCTTGGCATAGGACAAAAGATGAAATAGTTATGTGTGCTTGTTGCCATCTCTTTGATAAAATTAATAGCAGCATAATCTTAGGGATCAGTGTCCACCAAACTTCACCCACTGAGAACTTGATTGGTCAAGATTCTTACAGCAACCATGACTCAGTGAATCCACAAACTGACTGTTCTCTTATTATTGCATATGCTGTGGAGTCCTAGTTGAAAGTGCACCTGTACTAGGGGCATCTGGGGTCCTATTTTATGATGATCAACATGAGAAAGGGGTGTTTGTCACCCCTTTTGATATATAGACCCCAGTTAGAGTTTTTCTTGGAAGGGGGATCAAAGTTGGTATGGGATTGCAGGGTTGCAGTTGCAGCAGAATTTTCAGAACCCATTGTGGTTGCTTTTTCCCAAGTGACGTAAAATTCCTTGCCTTTTAACTATTTTCAGAACAATTTCAGGGGCAATGACCTTTCTTCTGCATCTTGCAGGCTGATTAACTGGGGTGGGATGTGTTTGTCTTGGGAATCAAATGATGCCATCTGATTGACTGTTTTGGGATTCTGGCTTCCCTAGGTGATTTCTTGGCTAAATTGGCTGATTCTAGATACCAGTGTTAATATAGGATTTGGTCTAGCAGCTACCTGTTCATGGTGCATAAACAGGGTCATGCTAGAGGAAGCAGGAGAAATAACACACCCCTGGGTAGTAGCTGGGGAGGGGCCTGCGGGTTGGGAGTGACCATAGATAGAGGCTTTACTGTTAGAAGACCTAGTATAGCCCTGCATAATTTTTTCAAGGCCAGGGAACAGCTTGTTTACTTGGTTGTTGTTAGAAAACAAAAAATATTAAAAAGGAAAAAAAGATGAGTGTATATTTTAGTCAATCTTATTGTCAAATATGTCTGGTTTGGTGAATACTATGATCTAAATTTTAGCCTTCCTAAAATAATTATCACAAATCCACTATAGATCATTTGGCATCCTTTTTGAGACACCCATAAATTATATTTATTTTAAATTCATCTCATTTTTGATTTGAAATTTGGTTCTTGGATTTGACAATCCCACAATTTCAATTTTTTACTCATTTCATGATGTATATAATTTTTAGACTTACAGGAGATACCAAGCTTTTAATTATAATCTTTATTTCTGATCTATATACCCCATATTTTTTGAAAGTTTCAGCTTAAGTTAGTTGAGTTACCTCCACTTGGGATTCAAATTCTCAGATTCAAAAAACCAAAAAGGGTCAAATTAAATGACTGAGCTTATTAAATACTTCAGTTCTCATTCAGCCAAGGTGCCCAAAGATGTGATTTGAAATCATACCAGGGATTTGACAATCCTGTATCCCTACCATTAGGTTCTGAATTTGTAGTACAAGTTGGAATCCCCCACAGTAGTCTCCAGGGTCCTGTTTTTGACAAACATGAACCAATTCTTTTGGTTCTTCTTCTTTCTGCCATGCATCTGCTCCAAAGTTTACCAATCTTTATTCTGTCGAGTTATGCTTTTTTAATTGATATAAAAAAGAGCTAGGATAAAATTAATATGTATTTAAGGCTTGAGTTTCATGCTTTAAGCCTACTTAATCTGTATTTGAATAGAAGGACCTTTGATACAAATAGAAGATGTGTGCTGAAGATTCAACCTCAAAGTTGACAGGCTAAACCAAACTTAACTTTGTTTAGAAAGGGGCACAAGAGTTTATACCCAACAGTCTGATCCAAATAGCTGTGGTGGAAATACTCTGGGTAGCAGGGGCTGTTAAGGATCCAGAAGCCTTAGGTATTGATGCCAAACCATATAGGGAAAGAGGAGCACCCCCAGACAAAAGTAAAAGAAATGGATTTCAACCCCGTCAAATAGTAAAGTACCATTTACTAGGTCAATCAAACCCCCTGGTAAGTTCAAATCCCTGCCATTGCTGATCAGATTGATCAACATAAAGTGCAAATAGAACAGCATTGACCCCTGAATGCTTGATCTTTTTGAACGCATCATGAATCTTGTTGGAGTCATCCTTCCTCACCAAGGCAATTGCAAAAAGGGAGATGAAACCAGCTGTGGCTTCTGAGAGAAGGATCTGGCAATTAATATATTGAGCCTACTGAAGCACTGAAGCTTTCTTCTAAGGCATTACCTAAGGTGAAAGGATCAGCAACAAGTTTTCTCTTAAATAATCTTTAAAGGGGTTTGCTTAAAAAGGTTCAAATTCAACAAGGAGGTGGGTATGATAAGGCTCCAATATCCCCCCATAATTAGCCTGGCTAGGGGGTTTGACTTCTTCTGCTTGGGGGTAGAGGTGGTGGCGTTAGTGGGGAAAGGAAATCCAAATTCCTCTTTAGTATCTTCAATGCATGAGTATAACCATCCTCATTCTTCTCTGATATCAGAAAGTAAACCATTGGTTGACCTTACCATCAGACTGACCATGAATGCACCAGAGTTGAGAAATTTTCTTAGGGCACAGTGAGAAGTTTAATCATCCAACCAGATATTTGCTACCATCAATATCATTGGCTCCCCTTAGTGTATAGCATATTGTTCTCCTATGCTCATCAGGGCCATCATCATGAAGGAAAAATTTATATCCTTGGAGTGACTCTGAGCTCATTTGGAATATCCAGTTCTAGGAGGGAGGTGGCACTTCTGCCCATATTGTAAGACTTTTGGAAGATACCACTCAAAGACTTTTGGAGGGATCAACAAGTACCAAAAGCTATCTTCTGAAATCTGGTCAAGTTGTGAAGGGCCATGTCAATTATATCCTGGGAGTTAAGGCCCCTGTTTAAAGGCTAACTCTGGTGCAGACACTACTTTTTCAGGTGCAGATCAACCCCAGTCAGCTCCAGGCAGGTATGCAGGTTGTTCAACTTCTTGAATTGGGTAAAGCTAGTAGTAGCAAGGCAGTTGGGGAAAGTGGGGCCACTCACACTTGTAACAATGAAGGATAAGTTGCTTCTGCTCATCATTGCACTTAAACATGACCCCATCATGATAAACCCAGCATTTCCCTTGAAGGATGTTATTGGGAAGGTGCTTGACAGGAAATATAATAATCAGAACTCATCTTCAAGTTGCACATATTGTGGACTTTCATGATATCTCAGTGCTCAAGGCCAACATCAGTGGGTGTAGCATCCCCAGAGTTGTACAGGTCTTCATGGTCTTCCTCTGAGATGTGGGGGCGCTCTTCTTCATCTGCCTGGCTGTAGACAAACATGTGTCTAGTGGGGCTCTTGGAGGGGCTGGGGGTAGGTTCCTTTTCCAAAGACTCTGATTCTGGAGAGGGGGAAGGCTCAGGGGATTTATTAAGGGCCTTGATGAGCTTCTTGACAACATTCCTTGGTGGACTTTGGGAAGGCTTCTTGGCTCCAAAAAGAGCAGACTTCTTTGATTTAATAGTGATAGACTTAGGAGCATCTAGTTGATTCAAAGCTAGCATATATGTGTTGATAAAGAATAGTATAAATTATTAATAAAGTTATTGTTTTTAGCAGTATATGAAAGCAAAAGTGCTGTTTGATATATTTTTTAAGCTTTAATATGTTTTTAATTGAGGTATTCAAATCTATGGTGTTTCAAGAGACTGAAATAGGGGATTGGATAAGATGTTTAGGTTGGTTTTCCTTGGCACTCTGATTTCAGCACTCCCTAAGACATAATGTTTCATGAATGACATTTCAATACTTGTATTGAAAACCCAGGAATTGAGCCTCAGTCCTCAGGAAATTCCTTGTGTTAAATAGAGTAGACAGGGACCTGCCAGACTGCCGGTTGGGCCAAACCATGGGCCACCAGTGATGCCTTGCCCCAACCAGGAGGGTCAGGGACTTTTGAGCCTGCCAATTATCAAGACTGGAAGCTCAATATCAACATTAAAAACCCCAGAATCAAAAACTGACCCTTTAAAGTCAAATCAAGTCACCCAGGATGAACAGGGACCCACTAACTCACTGAGTCACAAACCCAAGTTGTTGAATTACTCCAAAACCCGCCAGCTTCTTAAGGATGATTCCCAAAATGATCATAAGATTGCTGGCAACCTTGTGCCACCAAAGACTCAGACCTATGCAGAAGCTGTAGCTTTCCTAAAGAAGGTTAAAACAAGGACTACTGTTAGCCCTGCCAATAATCACGAGCTGCTGCCAGTCTTCAGTCCATAATGGTTAATACAATTGATTGGCTTGGGTGATATGATGAAAAGCAGCGGCAGAATAAAGCATTGCCACTTCTATTTACCAGAGCAAGCACAACCAGGATCTGCCGCCCTCAAACCCCAAAACCAAGATCCATGCTATACCAGCAAATTGTCCACAGGCCTGAAGTCTGCAAAAAGCAAAGAAGCAAAATCACATGGTATAAGAACCCCTGCAGTAGGGGGCTGACCATATTGTCATTTTTGATAAAAAGGTTTTATGAACCTTTGGTTTGAACAAATCCTACCTTATCTAGCTTTAGTGATCTTTCATCTCAACTCTGGCCAAGTAGACAACCAGGCAACTGACCCCTCTAGAGACCAACCTTCCTCTGCCACTATACTGCCCCCTGGTGCCCCCATCGGACCTGAGCATTTTATCAAATACCCACCCAACTCCTCATGCTTGGAGTTTAACTTGGAGAACATCCTCATTGCAAATCTCTTGGAAAGGACTAGAGAACCCAAATACATAGGACACAAAGGAATGTGGTACAAGAGGCTTCCAACATTGTTCAAAGACAAGTACAATTATCTGCCTGCCTACTTTGTTCCCGTGACTCTGCCCTTAACTCGTGACCTGACTGCCCAATGGAACCTTTCACCACCACTGAGACCACATCCACTCAACTGTTTGGAGTACTCTACATTACTTTGACAGGATTGGTGGACTCTATGGTGCCCAAATCTGGGCCATGATCTTTACTTGGGCAATTAATATCCTATATTATCAAGTTAGCACCCATCCTATGCTGGGCATTACCCGCTGGCCTGGAGGTACCCCAACCTGAGTCACCTAATTCCTCTTCCTATGACTTGCGTCCTGACATAAGGGAACAAAGCAGTATTTAAATCAATTTATTACCTTTGAAATCATGCCAAGATCAGAAGTGTTTACACAACCTTTTAAAAAGTCAATCTGAAATGTTTTTTATTTGTATACTCTACCACTCTACTCAGTAAATCACTAAGAGCTCAGGTAAAGGTTGCTTTACTAGCACTTTATTTTTTAATAATAAAATCACTAAAGATTTAATGGAATGTTTTACAGGTGATTGTGGACCTGCATGATAGCTTTCAGCTCATTTGGATGGTTATATGTTGCTGAACTTTTTTGAATGTTTGCCCAGGGATAGGATTGATGTTAAGTGATATTTTTCTCTTTAAATTTTGGGGTCTCATATATCAAGTTAAAGCCAATTCTGGACCTTGATCTCTGTTCTTTTGATTTTGTCCCCGCTATTCAAAAGGGTGAGGGATATCTATCTTTAACTACAGTTAGAATAAAGACTTTCTTAAATTGCATCATTTTGGGAACTTTTGAGCTTGAATTTTTTAGATGGTCATTAGTTGCTGAAATCAAGAAACCAAGTTTAAGAAAGGAGTGGATTTTTTTGGCAGAAATCTATATTGAAAAAAGTGCAGGGATGGGATGATCCATTGATTTAGAGGGGGGTTGACCCAGGAACAGTTGGTATTTAAACTGTCTGCATGTTAACAGTCTGCATGCTGATTGCCAAAATTAATTTTATACCCATGTCAACACATTAGAAAAGTCTAGATAAAGTTTACTATCATGTAGCCTACTGGGTGTTGACACTTTTTTAGCAAGCAAAAATCAAATACTGAACATTTAACCTAGTAAAAATTAAGCTCCAGATAGTTCTTTAGGGTAATATGATTATGTGGAATCTAAAAATATAATAAAAAATGCAAATAAATGAATATTAAAATGAAAATACAATTCAAAAATAATTTACTACAAAATAAACTGTTTTTATTAAAAAAATTATTTACCATATAAAAAGTTCTTGGATTATTTTTCAAAAAAAGCTTGATAAATAAGAATTATATTAAATAAAGAAACCAAAGATAAACACTTATTTTAAGAATAGTTGGTATAATAGCAACCCAAAATTACATATACTTTAGTGCTGAAACAACTATTTAAGCTAGATAATCCAGGCTCTAGCATATAAATCTTTTTAAAAACTATTAATTATTTCTACCATTTTAATTTAAAGTATCTAATCAAACAAGATAATTAATTTGACATTAAAATTATATAATGAAATATCAGAAAGAGCCAAGCATGTTTATTATAAGCTAATTTGGAGGTTTGTTACAAGGGAGTACAGTGGCAATCTTTTCTACCTGCTCCCCAAGTTCAGATGGATTGTACTCATTCTTGACAGCTGTGGTGCTCAAGGGTTGTAGAGATGGTTTGAGAATAACTAAACAACTGGAAAAACAACAGGACTAATATCTTCTTACTCAACAGAACCTCTATTGGTGGGCTCTGCAAGTAGTCTAAGATTTTTAAGTCAGTTGTTGTGTTGGTGAATGATTCTTTTTATTGGGGACCTCATGGGGTCTTTTTATACTTGGAGGGAAGGAGGGAAAAGAAAGGGTGAGTCATGCTGACTAGGGTCTAGACTGTCAGGCTGAGCTTATTCTTGGAGGACTGAAACATTTTGGGGAATATTCAGAAAGAAATGGGTTGGATTGGGCAAGAAATGAACATTTGGGCATGTGATCTGTAGTCAGGTGGTTGCAGCACATAGTAGATCCGTCTCTGGGGAAGTGAGTGTAGAATAGGGTTTCAGACTACATTCTTTTAGGGTTCCCACTTTGGCAAAAAGAGGGGCAGAATATCAGTATACCCATTTACATAGTGGGCACAAGTGATGGGTCAATAATCAATGCATCTGCGGCTAGCCGCAGATGCATCAATGGGTCGTTAATTGCCATATAATAAACCTCTTTCAATGGGTCACCAATTGATGCATCTGCGGCTAGCTGCAGATGCTCCAATTGGTCACTAATTACCATATGAAAACCCATTACAATGGGTCACTCTCTGACGCATCTGCAGCTAGCCGCAGGTGCGTTGATTGGTCTATAATCGGAGACAACACTATGTAATTTGATGGGTTATCTTCCAATGGTAATAAAAAAAGGGCAGAAGTTTCCCTTATACTTTTCTAAATAAGGAATCAGTCCCAGTAGGGAAATACTAGGGAATGGCACCCTGCACCACAACAGCTGACTTAATCTGCTCCTTATAAATGCTAAACTTGCACTGTCTTCTCCTCTTTGGAGCTCTTATTTCCATATCCAAAATGGAGGATTCAGCCTTTCCCTGTTCAGCCTTAAGGTGCTCAAAGAAGGTTTTATATCTGGGGTTTACCCCAAAGGAGGAATTTAGATGTCTATGTCAGCTTTCTAGGCACAATGTTGTCTTTATTTCATTTTGGAGGACAACCTGGTAGCAAATTCCAGCTTGCCTTTGCTGTTGGCTTGCCCCTGCAGCTGACTACCTTGCATCCCACTCATTGTGGCTCATAGTATTCAAAGAAGGGTTGGAACATAGCTTCATGGCTCAAGGCATAAGGCCATTACATAGAAGTTCAAATCCTTGGCCGACATGCTAAGGCTTAATAAATACAAGAGCAACAAACTTATGGATTGGAAACTTGCATTTACCAGCTATATCTTGTTGTGTGAGAGAGCTGAGGAGGGTCTTGCCCTTAAGGCGTCTATTAATATCCTGTTGGTAATGAAAGAAACACCCTTGTACCTTGCTATTGAAGGTTTTTTAAAAAGGCATTGTTTTGGGCTGTCTCATAATCCATGATATTTATTTTGGGGCTAAGGGCTCTATTGCATTCCTTCTCTTCAGCAGCTAGGATGACTTCATCTTTATCAGTGTCATCAGGATTGGCCCTTGATGATGGACCAGGATTGTTTCCAGTCTCAGTGGGAATAGCTTTAAGGTCCTCCTGTAGAATCTTGAATGCTCTTAGGTAAATCTCCTCTGAGGCTCCAGGAAGAAGAAAATATGTAAAAGAGAGGACTTTATCATCAAGCTGAGCATGCACTACCCACAGCTGATAGAATAACTTATGGCATGTTCTAATGTCCCATAACAGAGATAAGTCTCAGTGGCACGCAGTTGCTATAGATTCTTATAGGTGGCATAGCATATGATCCTTTCTTTTGCACAAGGTACATCATTGTGAAGCAGAAACTGTTCATTGTCTTAGGTCATCTGCAACTCAGGAGTAAGGACCAGGTCTTTTAGTTGGGTTGCAGTTTCTCCAATTGGGTTTAGCTCTCAGTGTCTATCACAGATATACTTAACAAGTTGTTCATACTCAGGGACACTTTTTTATCCTCTTTGCTCAATTGTTGGGTGGCATTTACTGCCATGGGAGTTGCTTTAATGTATTTTTTTACTAGAACCATTTGGAATAGATATCATTTGAGCAACTTCTCAATCAAGATAGTGGGAGGCATTCAGGTATGTCCCTCCTTTTACAAGGTAACTTTGCCCCAACCTTGGGTTTTAGGCGTGCTGGGTAGCTTCTGTCTTCACATGTGAAATGTTTGCTCTTGCTTCCTTGCTTCTGATTATTACAATTAACCACATAGGCATCACTGACCATGCTTGGGCCACCTTTGCCTGGCATTAATGGAAAGAATTTTGGAGATCTCTTTGGGATCATGAAGGAGCCCTTAACATTGCACTTATTGTGGGCTTTTATTGTGCCCCATGGCCCAGGAGGGGTGTGATGAAAACCAGGAAAGTACTCATGTTGCTCTTCATCTTCATGTTCACCAGGGGAGGGCTCAGGAGAGGGCTTGAAGTATGCCTTTCTTTTCTTCTTGTTGATGGGATCTTTATCTTCCTCAGGCTCATACCAGCTATGGGAGGTGAAACCATCATCAGAGTCCTTCTCAGAAGCTGGAGGTGTGGGGGTTTTCTATTTTTGTTCATCTTTTTCAAGCTGTTGCCTGGGCACTTTTTTTGTGGGAGAAGAACCCTTAGCCTTAACAGTGTCCTTGGCAGTTTTGTGTTGGGCTTTTTCTTATTAGGTGGGGGTTTCTTTGATTTATCCTATAAAGAGAAAGGGGTTAGAGAAATTACTGTGAGTAAAGTATAAAAATTAAAGTTAAAGCTGAAAATATATCAATTTGTGGAGAATTATTGTATATAATATGCAAAAAATACCTTTGACATTATTAATATATACAGTATTGAGGCTTTTTATCAAGAAAAAGTTGGACAAAACTACATTCAAATGTTTAGTGTCAACATTTTAAGTGTTGGCATGTATTAAATTTTTGATTCTAGACAGTTGGCTTAAAATATTGTCTTAATTCTGACAGATGACTTGCCTACAGTAAGCATTATTGAGGTAATCACTATTTAAAAAACATATAAATATTAATTAAATTAAGATTGGGTTCAAAATCTAGACTGAAGTTATGCTATTTGGGGGTTGGGCTATAATAAAGTTATATTCATATAAATTTTAGATACTAAGTACTACATATTGTAACAAGTAGTTTTATTATTATTATGTGGAGTTTTGGGGTCCAAAGCTTACCACTCTGTAAGTTGAAATTTTTAAGCCATGTCTTTTGCTTATTAGATTAGTGAAGGTGACAACTTTGCCAGAGTCAGCCTTCTTTTATAGGGGAGCTGCTTGAAAAATCTCCTTAAACTATGTCATTGTGGTTGCTTAACTTATTCCCCTTGTCCCACTTTTGCTTTTGTGTTGGATTCCCTTTGTGTCAACTTCAAATGACACTGTATAAATCCTAGTTTTAACCTATATGATCTGGCTTAATCCAATGTTTAAGGGTTGACTGGAACACATCCAGTGGTTTCAAAGCTATAGTAAACCACCAATATACTATACAACAAAGTTTGAAAATTTTACCCACTATATCTAAAAGAACTATAAAACAAAGACCAAATATAAATAACTTATTATAAGTGAAGATATTCTGGATTATGTGGATTTTTATTAAGAAATATCATAAACTGTTAATTCATGTCGGCATTGTGTAGATTCATTGTTGAAATTGGGCTTAAATTTAAAGTATAATAATTTTGTATTTTTAATAGTGTTTTCCTTATTATTTCGTAATAAAAATTAAGCATATTCTTAGTTGGTGTCGACAGTGGCTTTGTTTTATCATTGATTATCAATTCCAACTATGGGATGCAATATAAAAAACTAGTTTATTTCACAAACGGCTAGTAGGCTTTGGCCTAAGTGCCAAATTAAAGCCGACTGTTCCTGCTCCAAGTGGGCGACAGGGTTCTCGAAGGATGGAATACCTTCTCTATCTGGGTAATTCTTTAAAAAAAGTCGGGTTTTCCAGGGTTGGGGAACCCACCGTTCCAGAACGCATTTTTTACTATCTGGATCAAGGCAACCGTTGGCCAGAAGGATATGTTCATCTGCGGTGTAGAGGCTTTCAAGATTCCGAAATAAATCAAGGGGACGCTAGCCCTTTAGATGGTGCGATGGAACAACAGTATACGATAGGGGGTTGGATAATTTGCGTATATCTTTTGTTTTTTCGGATTAGTTTACCACAGGGATAAATGATTTGAATCGTCCATTGGATATCCCAGAAGAATCTAGTCAAGTAAGCAAGCGATGCTGGTTTCTAAGGGTTCCATGTAGAACTTACGCTTCATTTGTGGTTTCGCTTAAAAGTTAATCCCGGTAAACTCTGTCAACAAGCATACGTGCTAGGATATGTTTCATATTTCAAACCTGCTCGTCTCATTATTTTTAGTAATGAAGGGGAAACTAAATATCTACTTTAAGTTAGGCGCTTTCCAGTTACTTGGATGTTGTATCGGTAGATTAAACCAATGGAATTTATATAGCATCCGGTATCCTGGGATCGAGTACGGTGTACTGGGAAATAGGCGAGCCAATGATGTTATTGATTTAGTAAGTTGCTATACATTTTTATTAAGTTTGGTTAGAGATTCCACTGGGACCACTCGCCAGCAAGTTGTAAACCAGTTGTGGATGGTAAGTCAAGTGCCACCGCAGGGAGATAAACGCCCTACTGACTCCAACTTGCAACGAAACCTTTATGAAACGGTAACTTGCTTTTATGGGAGGTGTAACGGTCTGATAAATATCCGTGTTTCCACGTGGCGGTAAAGCGTGGTTCAGGGGATAAACCGGGTTGTATTTAGTTGGTGCCGCTCAAGCGACAGTTGTACATTTTGCGGGGTTGATTGAAAATAAGCTGGGTTACTCTTCAACATGACTAAACCTCAACAGCAGTGGTGGGTTAAGCTGATCGATATGAGTGGTTGATTGGCAACGGGAAAATAATTGTATTTAAGGGGAGCTCCCGCCAAAGTAAAGCATCGTACATACATTACTTATTCATCAGCATGCAATTCATTACTTTAGCCATCATCACCGCTCTCGTTGGAGCTTCTCCTGTTCCTCAGAGCTCTGCAACCAAGAGAGGTCTAGGCTTATCCAGCTCCTCTAGACACGAGCGCAGCGGACTCAAGGCCGCGGAAGAAACCGAGGCCGGTGGCAACTATAAAGTGAGCCTTCCCAGCCTCAAAGACAATATCAAGCCATACAAGGGGGGAAACAAGTACGCCCAGATGTGTTACAATAACTGTGAAGATGGCGGGAGCCAACCCGATACCGATTACAGCCCCAACTCTGGACGCCAAGCAAGCCATGGAAAGAAGCCCAGCAATGCCGACGCCCAAGGATCCAAGGCTAGCCGCAGCAACAAAGGAAAATCCTACAACAAGGCCGAAGGCAATCACAAGAAACCACAAGACCGTTCAGGTGCAGGGGGAGACGGATCCCGCAAGAACGCATATTACAGCTCAGACTCTGCCGCCAATGGAGATTCGCGTGCCATGCCCTACAACGGTGCCGAACAAGGAAACCCGGATGCCGGCAGCGATTACAAACCTGGAAACAAAGGATACGGTGCAAGTGACGCCGGTGTAGACTCCAACTCTGATACCAAGCCTTATGGCGGCCCTGACTCGGGTGTAGATGGGAGCTCACAAAGCAAAACCTATGGAGAACCTAACGGCAGTGTGGGTGACGACTCTGGAAGTAAAGCTTATGGCGGAGAAGAGGCAGATGTCAGTTCCAACGCTGAAAACAAAGCGTATTATGTCATAAACACCGACATGAACAGCAGCTCGAACGGAAATGCATCTGATGTCGGTGCAGGAGACGATTCTGGCAACAAAGCATATGGCGGATCTTATGAAGATGCTAGCGCCAACTCTGATGGCAAATCTAGTGGCGGTTACGATGCTGGTGTAGGTGGTGACGCTGGAAGCAAGTCGTATGAAGATTCTGGAATTGCTGGCGACTACGAAAGCAAACCAAAGGGGGACGTCAGTGCTGGTGGTGACTCAGGACAAAAAGCATATGGTGGATCAGATGCTGGTATAGGTGCTGACTCTGGCAGCAAAGCATATGGCGGATCAGATGCTGGTGTAGGTGCTGACTCTGGCAGAAAGTCATATGGTGGATCAGATACTGGTGTAGGTTCTGACTCTGACAGCAAGGCTTATGGTGGATCTTATGATGATGTAAGAGCCAACTCTGGCTTCCCATCATACGCAGACTCAAATGCAGGCGCTGACTCTGACAACAAAGCATACATCAGCTCCAATGCAGATGTAAGCGCTGACTCAACCAACAAAGCATATGGTGGTTCTGATGCTGCTGTAGACTCTAACAGCAAAACATATGAAAATTCCAATACTGGTGATGACTCCAACAGCAAAGCATACAGTAGTTCTTATGACAATGTAAGCGCCAAATCTGATAGTAAATCATATGGTGGCTCTTATGCTGGCGTAGGAGCTGATAGCGGAAATAAAGCTTATGGTGGGTCTGATGCTGGTGTAGGATCTGGCTCTGACAACAAATCATATGACAACTCTGATGCTGGTGAAGGCGGGAACTCTGAAGGAAAAGCCTATGGCGGTTCTTATGAGGATGCTAGTGCCAACTCTGATAGTAAAGCCTATGGTGGGTCTGATGCTGGTGTAGGATCTGGCTCTGATAACAAATCATATGACAACTCTGATGCTGGTGAAGGCGGGAACTCTGAAGGAAAAGCCTATGGTGGTTCTTATGAGGATGCTAGTGCCAACTCTGATAGTAAAGCCTATGGTGGTTCTGATGCTGGTGTAGGAGCTGACTCTACCAGCAAATCATATGATAACTCTGATGCTGGACTAAGTGGGGACTCTGACAACAAATCATATAGCAACTCTGCTGTAGTAGGTGAAAGCTCTGAAGGAAAATCCTATGGTGGTGATGATGCTGGTGTAAGTGGGGACTCTGAAGGAAAAGCCTATGGTGGGTCTGATGCTGGTGTAGGCTCTGACTCTGACAACAAAGCATATGGCAACTCTGATGCTGGAGTAAGTGGGGACTCTGAAGGAAAAGCCTATGGTGGGTCTGATGCTGGTGTAGGCTCTGACTCTGACAACAAAGCATATGGCAACTCTGATGCTGGAGTAAGTGAGGACTCTGAAGGAAAAGCCTATGGTGGTTCTTATGAAGATGCTAGTGCCAACTCTGATAGCAAAGCTCATGATGGATCTGATGCTGATGTAGGCTCTGACTCTGACAACAAAGCATATGACAACACTGATGCTGGCATGGGCGGAAACTCTGAAGGAAAATCTTATGGTGGTTCCTATGATGATGTTAGCGCCAACTCTGATAGCAAATCCTATGGTGACTCTGATGCTGGTGAAGGAGCTGATAGTGGAGACAAAGCTTATGGTGATTCTGATGCTGGTGTAGGCTCTGACTCCAATGGCAAAGCATACAGAAACTCTGATACTGGTGTAGGAGCTGACTCTGGCAAAAAGGCATATGGTGGTTCTTCTGATAATGCAGGCGCCAGCTCTGGTAACAGATCATATGCCGGTTCTGATTCTGGTGCTGGCTCTGATGCTGGTGTAGGAGGTGATGCTGCAGACATGTCATATGGTGGTGCTGATTCTGGAGTAGGTGGTGACTCTGAGGACAAAGCATATGGTGGCTCTGGTGCTGGTGGTGAATCAGCAAGCAAGTCTTATGGTGGAGCTGATGCTGGTGTAGGCAGTGATGCTGCAAACAAGTCATATGGTGGAGCAGATGCTGATGTAGGCGGTGATGCTGCAAACAAGTCATATGGTGGAGGTGATGCTGGAGTAGGTGGCAACGCTGCAAGCAAGTCATATGGCAGTTCCGGTGTAGCTGGCAGCGCGGCAAGAAATATGTATAGTGGACATGCAACCGGCAAAGATGGGAAATCTTCCAAGAAATCATATCCCAGCCCAAGCGTCGGTGGGAAAGGTGACTCTCACAGAAAAGCTCACAAAGAAAGCAGAAAGGCGGGATCTCAAGCCAAAAGATCCAACTCTGCAGGCTCCAAGTACGTATATTGAAGGCGCATATAATTCCAATAAAGTATCATAGTTTTGTATCACTTTTTATCTTATATTTACTAAAGAAAATTCAGTTCGGGATATTTCTTAGATACAAATCAATTTGAATCTTCCTTTTTTCGCCGGGAGGTTACTCCATATGCTATAAATATTTTTGGATAGATTTGAGTATTACTATGTTATTGTTTTAATTGACATGTAAACCAATGTATCCGTCATTTTAAAATAGAATGTGTAAAAGTATTTTAAACCACAATGTGCCACGCAGAAGCCTTTCCTTATTTGGTTTGAGTCATGATGGATGGATGATATTTAAACACCTTATTTGAAAACCCTTTTCACATTTCCAAATACTAAAGTTCTTTTGGAACCGAGTATCATTTCAACGTTAACAATTACACGTGCGGCACAAAGCTATGTGGTTAGAATAGTCCACAAAAGGTACAATATTTATTTTCATAAGAAAAATAACCTACTGATATTGGTTACCAATTGCATATCCTTAATTTTTCTGGCTAAAGGTATCTTAAGCTATCCAGCTTTTCTGGGCCACTTCCATAGCAAGTGGATCTTAACAGCGGGTAGACCCAGATAAATCTTGCACTGCAGTTTCACCCATCAAGCGAGATAATCCTTACCATCCTTGTCTAGGGCTGTGGCGTCCCACCCCTGGACAAAACCCGGATTATGTCCAAAGTTTCTGAAAATATGGAAGGTAATATATTTTCTATTTAAAGCTGATTTTAAACCTGACCTTCCAAAATGCCGGGAAAAAGAATATCTTTGTCTGGAGGTGGGACGCTGCAGCCCTACCCTTTTCCCACCCAGCTAACTTTCAAGATTTTATGATGGCTCGCGCTTCTAAACAAGGACAATGAATTACTTATAGGGAATAATATAAATTCCTCTATCCCAAAAAAAGTATTAAACATAAAGGTGTCCTGGCTCCGCAAGATAGCAAGAGTGACTTGGTTTTCAAGCAGAAATCAGACCATCAAAATGCCAAACTCCAGAATTGATATATTGGCACAAATCCACCCAATTTAGTACACACCTGTTGCAAAAGATGGCTTTCTTGGGATGGTCATCTTGACCCCACTACCTCAAAACTTACCATGCCCCCTTTAAAGCATACTCTAGGCCCTGGGTGCCCAAGTTGGTTAAAAAACCTCTCTCCACTAAGCAACACTTTTAATTTTAATTTTAATTTTGGAAAGTGTGCTTGTTCATTGCTATATCCAAAGTATATTTGTTTAACTTTACGCACAATCATTGCAATGTGTGAGGACATAGGAGAGGCAAGAAGAAGAGTCAAGGCAAGCACAGGGCCGCAAAAGCGCTGTACATGAAGCCTGGCACAAAAGCGGGTGTTTTTGAGGACTAGAAGGATGACCCCAGGAGCCAGAGCCAGAGCGGGAGCAAAATTCTCATTGACAATGATGAAATCATTGCCGCTGATGTGACGGTAGGTCCAGGGGTGAAATGGATGATCCTTTCAGGAATCCAGTCATAGGTAGAGGCATTGGGCGGCTCAGGGTGTGGTGCAGCCAAGCTGGCGGGTAAGGCCCACCATAGAATGGGTGCTAACTTGATAATGTAAGATATAGATTGCCCAAGCAAGGACCAGGGTCCAGAGCTGGGGACCATGGAATCCACCAATCCTGTCAAAATAATGTAGAGTACTCCAAAAAGTTGGGCAGAGGTGGTCTTGGCTACAGCAGTTGGTTCCAGAGGGCTGTCTGGTCTAGGGGTTACAGGTGGGGCCATGGGAACAAAATGTGCTGGCAGGTAATTGTACTTGTTTTTGAACAATCTGGGTGGCCTAACAACCACTTTCCTTCTCGGCCTATTGTTTCAGTTTCTCTAGTTCTTGCCAGGGGGTTGGCAAGGAGTATGTTTTCCAAGCTGAATTTGGCATAGGCCAGGTGTGGAGGGTACTCAGTAAAGTGCACAGGTCCAAAGGGGGCTCCTGGGGGACAGTATAATTCCTGGGGCAGTTTGGCAGGTTGGTCTCTGGAGGGGTTGATTGCCTGGTTGTCTACTTGGCTGGAGTTAAGGTGGAAGATTACTAAGACTAGATAGGGTAAGATTTGTTCAAACCAAAGGTTCATAAAACTTTACTATTGAAAATGACTAGATGGTCATCACCATACCACCAGACTTTTTATACCATGGGGGTTTGCTTCTTTGCTTTTGGCGGGCTTCAGGTCCATGGGCAATTTGCTGGCAGGGCATGGGTCTGGGATCAGGGTCCAGGGAGAATCAGGTTCTGGTTGGGTATACTGGCAAACAAAAGTGTCAATGCTTAATTTTGCCGCTGTGGTCCATCATGTCACCTGGGCGGGCTAATTGTGTTCCCTCTTTAGGACTGGAGACTGGCAACAGTTGGTTCTTGTTGGCAGGAATAATAGTGGGTCTTGTCCAAGCCACAGCTTCTGCGTAGGTCTGGGCCCTCAGTGGCACTGGGTTGGCGGGTCTTGATTGGCCTGATTCTAGAGAACAGGAGTGGCAACACTTTGTTTTGCTGCTGTTATTCACCATGTCACCTGGGCTGGCCAATTGCAATACTTCTTCTGGGCTGGAGACTGGAAGCAGTTTGCTGGCAGGGCTAGTAGTAGGCCCTTCCCCTACCTCCTTTAGGAAGACCTCATTTCCTGCGCAGATAGGGGTCTCAGGTGGCACCGGTTTGGCGGCAATCTGTCATCTATTCAGGGAATCCTTATTATTAAGACGGTGGGTTGCGGGGCAATTTAACAATTCAGGTCTGTGACTCAACAGATTGGCAGGTCCTGAACTGTCCTGGGGAGGTTATTCTGTCCTCAGGGGGCTGATGTTTGACTCTTGAGTTTTCAATATAAGTATTGAAATATCATTCATGACATCATCTCCTTCCTTCCCAGGAATCCCTTCCTTTCTGGCCTTCTTCTCAAGGTATTGTTGGGTTGCTAGTTGGGCGTTGGGTAGGTTGCTTGATGGTTCACAGGTGCTTTCCTTGGGGGGATATCCCTTCCACTTAGCATAGTACTGGAGGGTTTTGTAGTGGGTAAGGTCTCCATGGACATATTCAACTTTGTATTCTTCAGAGTGTCCTACTTGGATGGGAGGAGGGTCAGTCTTGAGTTTCTGATGGGAAAGGGAGTTTCCTTCTTTTTTGAATAGAAGCACACGGCAAAAGACATTATGTATTTTCCACAAGGGGGTAACTCCAGTTCAAATGCTACTTCATCTACTAGCTTGGTGATCTTGTAGGGGCCACTTCTTCTGTGAGCCAACTTCCAACTGGGGACAGTTAGAGGCGCTTTTTGAGAATCCAAATAGACTTCATCTCCTATCTTCAGCTGTTTCCCAGGGATCCTCTTTTTGTCAGCAAAAGCCTTATAAGTCTGGACAGCACGGGTTAGGTTCTTAAGACAGGTTTATTGGGTGTTGTGTATCTGTTCAATCCAGGCTTGTCCTGACGGGTTTATCTCCTTACTACCAATACTGGGGTCCCAAGAGGGGTCAAAATCATAATTGGCTTTAAAGGGGGACATTCTGGTAGAAGCGTGGTCTTTGCTGTTGTAAGCATACTGCGCCATTGGTAGCATCTCAGCCCAGTTGTCCTGGTCAGCGTTGGCATAGCATTGTAGATATTGTTCAAGTATTTGGTTTACTTGTTCAGTCTGGATGTTAGTCTGTGGATGGCATGAGGTGGATACACAGTGTTTTACCCCTAAGTCCTTCATCACTTGAGTCCAATAATTTGAGGTGAATTGAGGGCCCCTATCAGTGATAATTTATGACAGAATGCCATGTTGGGTTAGGATGCAGTTGTGGAAATGTCTAATTGTCTCTGCAGCAGTGTAGTGGGTGGTGGTAGGAACAAAGTAAGACATCTTAGTAAACCTATCTACCATGATCAGGATGGTGTTGAACAAATTGGAGGGGGCAGTTCTACAATATAATTCATTGAAACAGACTGCCAGGGTCCTGATGGTATGTCTAGTGGTCTTAGCAGGCCTTCAGGTTTGGATCTACGGGTTTTGGTTCTTCCACACGTCTCACAGCCTTCAATGTAGGCAGCCAATCTTTGTCCAGTTGGGGCCAAGCGTAGTTTTTCTTAATTCCTTGGAGTGTCTTAAGTCTGCCAGGGTGGACGGCCATCTCTGAGTCATGATAGTCAATGAGTACCTTGGTCCTTGTTTGAACTTCTGGTACATAGATCTGGTTGTGTAATAGCAGGGTGGATCCTTTTAGCAAGAATTCTTTCTTGTGGTGGCAGCTCTCTGGATCTGAGGTCAAGTCAGCAACAAGTTCTGCTGAGTATTTGTCTTGTTTCTGCGCCACAATTATGTCAGGTTTGTGGGCCATGATCTTCATGTACATCAGTTGGATGCCTAGGCTGGCAGAGTCAAGGAGTACATGGGTGTTGTGGTCTTTGGTTTCTGTAGAGGAAGGGATCAGGTCAGCTCTTCTACTCAGGATGTCAGGTACCACATTCACCTTTCTGGGTTTGTAGTCAATGGTCAAGGTGTGTTGCAGATTGAATGGATTAGACATTAAATTTTTCTATCTAGGAATTAAGCAACAGAACAATTGCGCAATTGTGCTATTGCATCCTGATTTAAATAAGGATAAAGACGTTTAAAATGCCTCTAAAACAGGTGTTCAATTTGCCTTTCAAATGCCACAAGGCACAGGCTTTACTTCCACAATTATAAATAGAACAACAAAGTTATTTATATCTACCTCCTTAAGGAAAGCCACATGGAAGCGGTTGTTCTCTTGTGGTGTATTTTTGGCTGTACCAATCCACTCTCCTCCATTAGGGAAGTCCTTCTGGCTGTGCCTCCCTGCCCCTGGTGGCAATTCCCCCGCCTCACACTATATAAGTGCAATACTATCTAAATAAACACCAGTTTTTGTCTTATTATCTTCTTATATTCTTCTGTCCTTACCCAGGCTGTCACTATACCACAACAGGTATAGTATTAAGATAAAGAAGTAGTAGACTAACTATTTGTAGAAATCAGCACCCAGGCTACATATTTTACAACAAGGTGAAGTCAGCCAGTTCTAAGGCCCATCTGGCCTGTCTTTGGTTCAGATATCTGGGGTTAAAGAAGTAAACCAGGTTCTTGTGATTAGTTAGGACCTTCACTGGAAACTCGCTACATAGATACTGGCGCCAATGTTTCAAGGTCTTCATTATAGCAAGCATCTCCTTGTTTTAGATTGGGTAGTTTCCTTTGACAGGCAGCATCTTCTTGGAGTAATATGCTACAGGATGTAGCATACTATCCCCTCCTTCCTGAAGAAGGACCCTGCCCACTGCAAAGCCAGATGTGTTGGTTTCCAGCACAAAAGGCTTGGATGGGTCAGGCATGGCCAGGACAGGGGCAGAGGTGAAGGCAAGTTTCAGGGTCTCAAAAGCGGTGGCACATTCTGGAGTCCAGACAAAGCTGACCTTGTCTGAGCACAGGCGGGTCAGGGGCAGGGTGATGAGAGAAATTTTTTGGATGAAATCCCTGCAATAATTTGCCAGGCCCAAAAAACTTCTCACATCTTTCCTACATTTGGGCATTGGCCAAGACATTATTGCCTCTACTTTGTCCTGTGCCATTGCAAACCTGCCGGCCTTCACTATGTAACCCAGGAATTTAACCTTGGACTGGAAGAATTTGCATTTCTTAAGCTTGGCGTATAAGTTTGCTTGGGAGAGTTTTTTGAGTATACGGTCCAGGTGGTGCAGGTGTTCCTCTTGAGTCTTGCTGTAGATGAGAATGTTGTCTAAGTACGCAACACAAAAGTGATCAAGAAATTCCCCTAGGACAGTTTTGATCATCCTTTGGAAAGTGCTGGGGGCGTTGCATAGGTCAAATGGCATTACTAGGTATTTGTACAACCCATACCTGGTTTTGAAAGCCATCTTGTATTTTTCCCCCTCCTTGATTTTCATCTGGTTGAAAGCATCTCTCAGGTTAATTTTTGAGTACACCTGGGTTCCAGTTAATACGTCACAAAGGTCATCAGCGTTGGGGATGGGATAGTGGTTCTTCACAGTAATATCATTCAGCTTCTGGTAGTTCATGCAGGGACAAATTCCACCATCTTTCTTCCCTACAAACAGCACAGGAGACAAGCAGGGGGCCTTGGACACTCAGATGAAGCCATTTTTTGTTATATTTCCAGGTAAGCTTTCAAGGCTGCTTGCTTGCGGTGATTGCAGCTATAGATGGGGCCGTGATGTGGTTGGGTACCTGGTAGCAAGTCTATAGTGTGGTCGTAGATTGAGTGGCTGGGAATTTTTGTGGCCTCTTCTTTTCTAAATACATGGCTTCATTTCTGTAAGGCAGTGGGTAGTGTCCCAACGCTGGGTTCCATCTTTATGGTTAAGAGTCTGTTGTTTGATGCTCAACCATGGCTTATACAGAATGAAACAATATCACAAGACTCAGGTTGTCCCAAAGTGGCGGTCTGCTCACAGTAGTTTAGAATCAGGCCATGTCTGTCAGATCATGAGTTGCCCAGTACTAGAGGGTATGACAATCCCAGTAAGAGAATCAAGGGGGTCGGATCATGTTCTGTCCAATTGTCAAAGGAAACTCCTGTTTGCGTTTGTAGCCAGTGTCCAGAGAACTGTTTCCCATGGTTACTTGTAGATTGCGTTCTGAAGCTGTTAATCCTAGTTCCTTTGCTAGGTTGGCGTCAATGAAGCTTTCATCAGCTCCTGTGTCAATAAAGGCCTTAATCTGGCGCTTGACCCCCGCATGATCTATGGTTACTTGGATGAATTTGTAAGATTGTGCAGATGTGTTTATTTGTGCCAAGGATACAGGAGGCGTATTATTCTTAGGGCATGCTCTGGTTAGGTGTCCAGCCTTGTGGCAGTAGAAACACAATCCATCTTGATAGTGGCGTTGTAACTTGTCTGGGGACATTCCTGGTTGATTGGGCATCATGGTCCTGCCAGCTCGGGCAGGGTACAAGTTCTGTCCTCCTTGGTTTAGACTCAGGCCTTTGTATAGGGGTAGTAGTTCCTCCAGGCTCAGTGTAGGCGGGTGGTGCTTCAACAGGTTTTTCATGGCTGAATTAACTCCCTTTCTGAAGATAATGGCAAATAATTCATCATCAAGTTAGGTGTGTGTCTTAAGTTTAAGCAACTCATCAATATAGGCTTAGATAGGGCGGTTCGCTTGACAGATATCTAACAGAGAGTTTAGCGCATAATATCTGGTGTCTTGGTCATTGCCAGTGCTCATGAGTTGGCCTCAAATCTTGAATAGTCAAGGCAAAATTCAAAATCTTCAGCGGTGGCTTTCCTGGACCAATCCAGTGCATCTCCTGATAGCATGGCGGCCACCCCAAAACTTTCTCAGTGTCACTGGGATAGGCGTTAGCATTGGTCTGGAAGTGGAGGGGGAGGACTGGCATGGCTTGGTGAGCTTCTTCTAAGGTGAGTTTGCACATATGGGGAATATCCACCTTGGTTGTGGTCTGGTTCACTATCACATTTTGCACTTGTGATGTGGCTGGGTTCTGGGGTTCTGCACCAGGTGCGGGGTCTTTCAATTCTTTGGTGGGTTGTTCTTCATCCATGAGAGTATCAGGGAGGTAATTGCCTTATGGGTGTAATAAGTGATTATCACAAAAAAAGCATAAAAGTTGCCCCAAGTGTTATCAACATCTTGGGGCCCAGGCTACTGTGTTTTTAAAAGATTGTCATAATGTCAGGAATCCAATCATAGGTAGAGGCATTGGGCAGCTTGGGGTGTGGTGCAGCCAAGCCGGCGGGTAAGGCCCACCATGGAATGGGTGCTAACTTGATAATGTAAGATATAGATCACCCAAGCAAGGACCAGGGTCTGGAGTTGGGGACCATGGAATCCACCAATCCTGTCAAAGTAATGTAGAGTACTCAAAACAGTTGGGCAGAGGTGGTCTTGGCTACAGCAGTTGGTTCCAGAGGGCGGTCTGGTCTTGGGGTTACAGGTGGGGTCATGGGAACAAAATACACTGGCAGGTAATTGTACTTGTCTTTGAACAATCTGGGCAGCCTAAAATACCACTTTCCTTCTCAACCTATTGTTTTGGTTTCTCTAGTTCTTGCCAGGGGGTTGGCAAGGAGTATGTTTTCCAAGCTGAACTTGGCATAGGCTGGGTTTAGAGGGTACTTGGTAAAGTGCACAAGTCCAAAGGGGGCTCCTGGGGGACGGTATAATGCCTGGGGCGGTCTAGCAGGTTGGTCTCTGGAGGGGTTGGTTGCCTGGTTATCTACTTGGCCAGAGTTGAGATGGAATATTACTAAGACTAGATAGGGTAAGATTTGTTCAAACCAAAGGTTCATAAAACTTTATTATTGAAAATGACTATATGGTCATCACCATACTGCCAGACCTTTTATACCATGGGGGTTTGCTTCTTTGCTTTTGGCGGGCTTCAGGTCCATGGGCAATTTGCCGGCAGGGCATGGGTCTGGGCTCAGGGTCTGGGGAGCATCAGGTTCTGGTTGGTTATACTGGCAAACAAAAGTGTCAATGCTTATTTTTGCCGCTGTGATCCATCATGTCACCTGGGTGGGCTAATTGTGTTCCCTCTTTAGGACTGGAGACTGGCAATAGTTGGTGCTTGTTGGCAGGAATAATAGTGGGTCTTGTCCAAGCCACAGCTTCTGCGTAGGTCTGGGCCCTCAGTGGCACTGGGTTGGCGGGTCTTGATTGGACTGATTCTAGAGAACAGGAGTGGCAACACTTTGTTTTGCTGCTGTTATTCACCATGTCACCTGGGCTGGCCAATTGCAATACTGCTTCTGGGCTGGAGACTGGCAGCAGTTTGCTGGCAGGGCTAGTAGTAGGCCCTTCCCCTACCTCCTTTAGGCAGACCACATTTCCTGCACAGATAGGGGTCTCAGGTGGCACTGGTTTGGCGGCAATCTGTCATCTATTCAGGGAATCCTTATTATTAAGCCGGTGGGTTGCGGGGCAACTTAACAATTCAGGTCTATGACTCAACAGGTTGGCGGGTCCTGAACCGTCCTTGGGGGGTTGATATACCCTCAGGGGGCTGGTGTTTGACTCTTGAGTTTTCAATATAAGTATTGAAATGTCATTCATGACAGATCCTAATTAGCTGGAAAATACTGAAAAATGATCTACAAACTCTAGAAGCCAGTCTATCACCTAAGCAAAAGAAGGAAATTATGGGGTTGTCAAAAAATAGTTCAAGAGTTACTGGAACTCTATAATATTGATTATAATACTGCCCAAGAGTAGTAAGATTATGATATTTTCCAACAGGATGTACTAAGATGATCAGTTTAAAATTTTCTCTTTTTCAAGCAAAACAGTGGCTTAAAAACCAATTTTCAGTAGATTCAGCTACCAAATGGCACTGTGCTGATGTGAAAGTTGACGCTGCAAACATTTTCTGCAGGCATCAGGTACCCAGAGATGAGGCAATGGCATGGGTCAATACAGGGTTGACCCTTGACTCCATTTCATACATTGTTAGATTCTAAGTACCATTTGACCAAGATGAACTATGGTTGATGCATAAATATACAGCTACTGAAATTATCAAATTCATTAAGTCAGGTCTGCCTGAAGAACATGCAGTTCCAATCATGGGGCACAGACTTTCCCCAACTGGAGCCAAAAATTATTTTTTGCGGTGTTCCCAGATGCTACAGCCTGGGTATGGGCTAAAGCCGACATCACTCTGGAAAATTCTAGAGAATGGGCTAAGTTTGGTTGGACACCAGTTGACTGTGGAACCTGGGCTAAGACTAACTTTACCCCTCTTTAAGTAGAAGCATGTTTATCCAAAGGATTTGACTGAATCCAAGCAGAACATATGTCTAATGCTGGTTGGTCACCTAAGTTGTATCTTGAATGGGGACCTTTTACTTCTATTCTCTACAACAGAGCATGCAAGGTGAAAGACTCTAAGAACCTGGCCACTGTGATGCGGTACTGGGAAAGTCAGCAAATTTCAATTGATGAAGCCCTGGCTTGGGCGCACTCTGGCGTAGATGCAAGTATCCATAGCAAGACAGCACACTTACACATGGGTAAGTTCTCCTCCAAAACCTGGCTGACGTTGAAGACAGCTGGGTTTAGAACCCCTTGCGCTGCAGAGTGTTTGCTCATTCATTTAATGCGGAGGCAGCTTGTTGCAGATTAAATGGATTAGACATTAAGTTGTCCATCTAGGAATTGAGCGACAGAACAATTGCGCAATTGCGCTATTGCATCCTGATTCTACTAGTGATAAAGACATTTAAAACGCCTCTAAAACAAGTGTTTGATTTGCCTTTTGAATGCACACAAGACACAGGCTTTACTTCCGCAATTATAAATAGAACAACAAAGTTATTTATATCTACCTCCTTAAGGAAAGCTGTGAGGAAGCAGTTGTTATCTTGTGCAAGACTTTTAGCTGTACCAATCCACTCTTCTCCATTAGGGAAGTCCTTTGTCTGTGCCTCCCTGCCTCTGGTGGCAATTCCCCCGCCTCACTCTATATAAGTGCACTACTATCTAAATAAACACCAGTTTTGTCTTATTGTCTTCTTATATTCTTATGTCCTTACCCAGGCTGTCACTATACCACAACAGGTATTATCAAGATAAAGAAGTAGTAGACTAACTATTTGTAGAAATCAGCACCCAGGCTGCATATTTTACAACATTGGCGCTCATGGCTTCTACAAACCACAGCTTTCCTCTCTTCCTACCCCAGTGTCCTTGTTTTTGTGGAGGGAGAGATGTCCTTGTCTATACCTGCGACTCCTTCTGCCCAACCTACTCCAGGATCAACCTTCACTGCTTCTGGCTCTCTATCTGGTAGACTCCATGGCTCTTCCTATGGTCAACCAGTACTAAGCCAGTGGTTGCCTAACTGCCAACAACTTTTGGAAATTGCCAGCTCCCAGTTAAGTATGATCTCCTGGATGAACTCCATTGAAAAAGCCCTTACCTTCTTGATACCAATCCAGCCTGACCCCATGGCTGAAGCAACTGGTATGAACTGCGTCTCCTGCTCCTTGGAGCCTGCCTTGGTGAAGGAAGTATGCTATCAATATTCTCCTCCTTCTTCTTCTGGTTGTTCTCCTGATGGAATCTCCCTTAATTCTGGCACCCTCCAAACTGTTAGCCGCTATGGCCCCTGCTATGGTCCCCAAACCTTGCTCAAAATATATCAGAAGCTGTTCACTCCCACTCTGGAATGGCTCTATGAATGAGCAAGATAGAACATGTACTTTATTCCTTGGTACCCACCCAGATGAATCAGCATGTTGTCCTGGAGCTCTATGATCATCAACAGAAAACTCCTAAGCCAGAAGACATCCATAACAGCTACATCATGAGATTCTCTGCTCTTCAGGATACTATAAAGGATCAATAGAGACAGATGGGGTTTCTGGAAGAGGAATTAGTTCTGGCCTTTCAGGAAAAGAAAGAGTGGCTAGATGAGTGGATGCTCAATGTGCTCTCCTTGACTCCCTTCAGGACCAACTAAGCAAGCACCTTGAAGATGCCTCAGCAATTAGTACCCCTGATACTCTAATGGGATTGCATGGGAATGCTAAAGCTGATAGTTCCCCCTATAAGAAGATTCTTACTACATTGCCTCTTCCTGACTCTCATCACTGTCTTAGAAGCAATGAAGAGGATGTATCCTTCATTTCACTTTCAGCAGGTACCCTGGAGTCTCCCTGGGAACCTGATAGCAATCCCTCCATCACTCCTGATGGTTCTGAAGCAACTAAACCTCAGGCTAGTCAGAGAAAGGAAGAATTCACTGATGATTCTGGAATTGAGGAGTACAATGAGGATCACTCAAAAAACTACTAAGCAGCCAGGACAAGGAGAAATCCTTGGCTGCATTTGTGATTTTACCTTCCTCCTCTCTCCCCCTGACAAGCCTGTGCCTGACCCTGGCACTTGTTGTTCCTTTATAACAGAGCCTTCTGATGTCCCTCTGCTGGTTGACTTTGCCTCTCAATCAGAAACGTTGAATTCTTGAACTATGAGAATGCAAGATGATCTTGCCTACTGGGTCCCCACATAAAAGTTCTTCTTGGCCATGGACCTGATACCTGGCCACTGGCAGATTGATCTCCCTCCAGATGACCCAGAGAATTGTGTCATTCTTGCCAACAAAAGGCTGTTCCAACCTACCAGGATGCCTCAGGGTCTCTAATGCCCCAGCCACCTTACAATAAGCTATGGACTCTGTGATGGGGGACCTCAAGCCCTCATGTGCCCTGGTCTATCTGGATGACATTAAAGTCTTCTCTTGCATTTATAACAAACACCTGGAACCCTAGAAAAAGTGTTCAAACGTCTGCACTACATCAATTTGGAGTACGCCAATGGAGAGCTTCCAGTTGCTTATATGCTATGTAGTAAGAAGGCCATGGTGCTACCTCTATTGATTGGGGAAGCCAAGGATATCCCAGTCTACGCCTCCTGTAATGTGACTATCCCACCTGGTGCCCAAGTGATTCACGATACAGGCCTCTTACTGGCTCTACTGGCTGGCACTCATGGAGAAATCCTTGGCATCCCTAATGCCTCCAGACTAGAACCATGGGTTGCACCAGGCATCCTCATGCCAAGTGAGAAGGAGGTACTCATACTCTTGGCCAACATGAGTTGTGAAGCTATGGTTGTCTCCAGACACCAACTTCTGGCTTATATACAACTGGAAGAGCATGACAACCTGCAGGAGACTGCCCCTTTTGCGGACTTCTCTGAGTTGGGTCTACCTTGTGAGCAATCACTGGTGCTATCAGTCATAAGCTGCAACTCCCTATCTGGCCTCTCCAAAGAGCAGAAGAATCAAGCTATGGATCTCTTTGCCCAGTATAAGGATGTGTTTGCCAAGGATGATTATGACCTGGGCAAGGCTGCAGATGTTACTCATCATATTGACACCCCATTCAGTCCACCTATCTGTTTCAGACCTGTACAGCGCAGTCAAGCAAATCATGTTGTGGCTAATGAAGAGCTTTAGAAGCTTTTGAGATCTGGCTTACTGGTCCCCAGTAAAAGCCCTTGGGCTTCCCCTCTCCTGATCATCAAAAAGAAGGATGGCAGCAACAGTGTGGTGATTGACTACCGTTGACTGAATGCTGTTGCCAAGAAGGATTCATATCCCCTCCCTTGTATTGACAATACCTTGGACCAACTGGACGCGCCAAGTTCTTCAGCGCCATGGACCTTATCAGTGGGTACTGATAGATTGACCTAATCCCCTGCTGATCAAGAAAAATGTGCAATCATCACTAACCAAAGGCTATTTCAACCCACAAGGATGCCTCAAGGTCTGTTCAATGCCCCAGCTACCTTCCAACGGGCTATGGATGCAGTGATGGGCAACTTCAAACTCACCAGTGTCTTGGTCTACCTGGATGACATTAATGTGTTCTCCTAAACCTTTAATGATCACCTACAACACTTGGAGGAAGTCTTCCAGAGGTTACTTGCAGCTAATCTCAAGCTCAAGCCACACAAGTGCAACTTCTTCAAGGAGCACCTTGAGTTCTTGGGGTTCACCATTAGCCAATATGGACTCTGCCCTTTACCTCTGAAGGTGGAAACCATTGAGCAAATGCAGATCCCAGCCAATAAGCAGGACGTGCAGGCCTTCCTGGGGATGATTGGGTACTACCACTGCTTCATCCCCAACTTTTCATCCCTGGGTGGCCCCCTTCTTCAGCTTCTCTGATCCGATAAGGAATTCTTATGGAGCCTAGTGTGTCAATCTGCCTTCAATGCTCTCAAAGGAACACTGACTACAGCTCCTATGCTGGCCTACCCTGACTTTTCCAAGTTGTTTGTGGTTCATACAGATGCTATTCTGACTGCAATTGGGGGTGTTTTCTCCCAACTGGACTCCAACAGACTTGAACACCCTGTTGGATACTGCTCATGTATGCTTAATGTTCACAAGAGGAACTACAATATCACGAAACAAGAGTATCTGGCTGTGATATACTCATACCAACAATTCAGAGTCTATCTCCATGGGGTACATTTCACAGTTATAACAGACCATGCCTCCTTGCAATGACTGAAGACCCTCAAGGACCCCAAAGGACGTCTGGATGTTGGGCTATTAAACTTCAGGCTTATGACTACAAAATCATTCATTGAGCCAGAGCCGCCCACCAGAATGCTGACTATCTCTCCTGCCTTCCCACTGTTGCTTTAGTATCTCACATGGCTGAAATTCTCTATGACAAGCCTATGGAAGATCCTTCTTTGTGGGGGGAGGAGCCAGTAGAGATACAGAGAGCTCTCAAGAAGCTAGCTGTTGATACCAAGGCCTCTAAGGAATAACTCCTGAAGCTTTGTGGAGACTCTTGGATACCCTATATACGCCCATCCCTATGCATGGACTCAGTGGTGGCCACTCACAAGACTAATGCCATGGTGGCATACAGAAGACGTTAGCTCTGCTACAGCAGCACTGTTTCTGGGAAGGAATGCACACTGATGTAGTAGTTACGCTAGCCAACTTTCATGACTGCAACATTGAGAGACCTAAGGTTGTCAAGTTCCAACACAGACTTGTACACCCTGGTTTTGCCTTCCACACTGTAGCCATTGATGTAGTGTGCCCCCTGCCAGCTACCAACAGTTGAAACAAGTTCATCATTGTGGCAGTTGACCATCTGACTAAATGGGTAGAGGCCAAGGCAATTCCCAACCAATCTGCACTGGTAACAGCCACATTCATCCTGGAGAATATCTTATACAAACATGGTTGCCCTCAGATTCTGCTGACAGACAATGGTACAAACTTCACCAGTTATATCATCCCCTGCCTCAACCAACTGATGGGAATTTTGGGAAACTATCCACTCCTTATCACCCACAGACAAATGGCATGATAGAGCACAATAATGAAAGCCTGGTTCAGATACTACAGAAGCTCAGTTGCCAACATGAGACTGAATGGGATACCTTCCTGCCTGCGGCCACCTTTGCATATAACATTGGGTATCATTTTGTCACTGGCAAGTTGCCTTTCAACTGCTCTACAGCCGGCAACCAGGACTTCCCCCCTTTACTATATTCCTTGGTAAAGCCCATCCTGGCTGTGTCCCCAGAGGTGTACCTCAACAAGCGGGTTAAACTCTTACTTGCTTGCAATCAGAGGCCTACACCTAAACATAAACCATAAGTTGCAGGACCTAGAACAAGCTGCATCCAAACGCCCCGCCTTACCCACTTACCTGGTAGGAGACTCAGTCTGCTTCTTCAGCAATAGAGGGTACAGACGCAAATCCAAACTTGCCTCCCTTTGGCAAGGCCCAGTTCAAGTTATCCAGAAGACTGGCCCCAACTCCTACACCCTTAAGGAGCCCCATTCTGGGAAATCAATCACTAGAGTAAGTGCTCAGTATATGCATGCTGCTCCTAGTGACCAATAGTAAGCCCAAATGAGGACAACAACACGAAAAAACAAAAGCCTTATTAAAAAATTGCATGGGATGTTGTCCTGTTTGCGATAGTGTTGCATCAAGGTATGAGGAATAAGAATGAAAGAACAAGGTGTTTATTGGAGGCTGACAAGACTCTTCCAGTACCGCACCAAATTTTCTACCACCTGAATGACAGCCAAGAAACACAACTGGTTGGCTACAGATCCACAAAGCCAATGACCAAGGATTGGGCAACAAACCCCCACTAATGAGACATATATTTTGACCCCAACACTATAGCCGCTACCTAGAGACGCCAAGCCATTCTTGACCCTGTTGTCTAATCCAGTGGAGGGAAAGGATGCAGATTAAATGGATTAGACATTAAGTTGTCCATCTAAGAATTGAGCAACAGAACAATTGCACAATCACGCTACTGCATCCTGATTCTACTAGTGATAAAGACGCCTAAAATGCCTCTAAAACGGGTGTTCAATTTGCCTTTCAAATGGGCATCAGGCACAGGCTTCACTTCTGGGATTATAAATAGAACAACAAAATTTATTTATATCTACCTCCTTAAGGAAAGCCGCAAGGAAGCAGTTGTTCTCTTGCGGTGGACTTTTAGCTGTGCCAATCTAATCTTCTCCATTAGGGAAGTCCTTCTGTCTGTGCCTCCTTGCCTCTGGTGGCAATTCCTCTGCCTCACTCTATATAAGTGCACTACTATCTAAATAAACACCAGTTTTGTCTTATTATCTTCTTATATTCTTCTGTCCTTACCCAGGCTATCACTATACCACAACAGGTATAGTATTAAGATAAAGAAGTAGTAGACTAACTATTTGTAGAAATCAGCACCCAGGCTGTATATTTTACGGCACAGCTGTACCCTGGGCTGAAACAGGGTTCAGCCCAGAGTGCGCTGACCAACTCTGCTCTGACAAAGTCAACCCCAAGATGGCCAGAGAATGGACATCAGAGAGGTTTGCAGCAAAGGACTTCAAGTAATGGATGCAGGCTTCTGCCTTCCCGGACCTTGCATTTGAATTTTTCTCTACAGACATGACAGCTGTGGAAGCAGCGGAATGGATTGACAATGAGGTGGATGCTAAGGTGGCTCTCATCTTCAATAATGAGAAGTGGAGCCCCATTGACCTGCAGACCTGGTGCGTAGCAAGAGGCTGGAGTTTTAAGGAGGTGGCCACCTTTATCCAGGAAGGGTTTGCCCCAGATGAAGCTGCTGACTGGTTAGCCAAAGATATGGACTGGCCTGTGGCCAAGGCCTGGAACAACATGGAGGTTGACTTGGCTCACACAGCCAAGTTTCACTGTCAAAACATTGACCCCAGAGAGCTGCTCAAATGGGTCAAGGAAGGATACACCACCAATGGAGCAGTTTCCTGGATCCTCCAGAAGGTACCTTTGGCCCATGATAGTCCTCCCAAGCGTAAGAGTCAGGCCTAGCAGGAAGGGTTCACCTAAAGCTCCTTGTGCAACAACAAGGGAGCATGGAAAGGCAACATGCCTTTTGAAGAGTACATTTGAGAAAAACTCAATGGCCCTGCTATGGATTGTATGGCACCCAAGTCTGTAATAAACAATGCAATCTGCCTCTTGTTACATGAGCTGCCCAAAGAGTGATCATGAAGGTTATATGCAGGCCATCAAGAAATTCTTTGAGAGTGAGTTCCCAAATGACCAGCCTTGGTTCCACTACCTATTAAACAGAACTACTTGGAATTAGGGTTTCCTTATCTAAGTCTAGAGACAAGGCATAAAAGAATGACATTAGCTACAAGGGTGGGAACATCTGACTGGAGAGGACCTCCTTCATCAATAAACGCACCAAGTAGATATATTTCACCAATGTGCCGACTGAATGTGAAGATAGCACGTAGTGCAAGATGCTATCAAGACGGTCTTAGCTACTATGGAGACATTGTGGCATGGCACAATGAATGTGTAGATATATTACCATCTAACTTTGTGCCTACTAAAATCCATGCACTTCTGGATCCATCCCTCACAGTTCAGGAAAGGAAGATTTCTATTCCAGGCTTCATCTGTATCCCTAGAAACCCCAAGGTGATTGCAGTTGAAGTAGAAGGGAGAAGCAAGTGTGCCAATTCTGCTACGGTTTAGGTCACACACTCAGCCACTATCATCACAGAAAAATGTCTACTACCAGGACATCATCTATGAACCTGAGGATGGGATGACATAATTTAAGAGTTGAACCTTTCTTTACCCAAATCCGGTGGCATGGATATCCTCTAGTTTTCTCATCCCCATGAACTACTGGCCACCAGAGCTATGCTGGCTTAGAGACACACTAAAGCCTGGGCTGATGTGGCACCCAGGTTTGATAATGTTTTCATTGAACCCTTCTGTGATCCCATAGCCCCATTGAAGAGTCTTCCCCCAGCAGTAATCTCCTACCTGGAAGCCACATGATGGGTGGAAGAAGGAGGCAGAGGTTAAATGGAACCAGAAACCCAAGAAGAGCAAGACAGCTAAACCCAATCCTCTTACTGAACCTAATCCTGCTATAGACCCTAAGCCCACTGTGAGCTCTAAACCAACTAACAAGCCCACCAAGAAAACTCCTTGTGCCGCTCTATGGATGTAGATGGCATGAAACAGGACTTTAGTCCTGCAGAGATGGCTGAAGCTCAGGCCTCAGCTAAAATGGCCCCAGGCCTCTTCCTTGCTAAGAGCAATTGGAACCTAGAGTCCTCCACCGTGGATGATCCATCCCCCAACCTCCCCAACCAACAAAACTCCCCACTGATGCAGCACCTCATACCCGTGGGTCAGGCAATCAGTTATGAGAATTGCAACTATTAATGTGAGGGGGATTGTAATATTGAAATTGAGGCAGGAGAAACTACACCATATCAAAACAAATAAAAATACTGACCTGGTGATTATAACAGAGATCCAGGCTCAGCGGCTTGCAACCAAACCAGACTTCTCACCTGACCCAGCAGCACACACATGGTCAAGAAAGAGTAAATTGAACAGACTTGGACAGATCCCGTGGCAATTGTGGCCCTGAGAGACAACATTGACATAAGCTTGATGGCTGTGCAGCTAGATGGCTGAATTCTAGTGGCAAAAGTCAGATATTTTAGGAATGATAAGGCACTCACAGTTGTTGGTGTATACCTGGAACCTGATGGGACCCAGGGAATTAGGGCAGGGTGGCAGATCCTGTCTTCACTTGTCCTCCCTGACCATACTCTTTACAGTGGGGATTCCAACACATAAACCAATATCCAAAGAGATACTTACCCATTTCAACAGCAACAACATCCCTCTGCGCACCTGATGGAGGGGTTTCTGGAAGTGATGGGGGTAGTTGAGACTATTGCCAACAAGGACCTGGACCTCATCCAGATGACAAGGTGGGGTTATGTGGACAGGTTCCTGGTGTTGGGCCAGACTGGACCAAGTCCCAATCTCTGGTGATGTCTCAAAGGAATTCACTGGATCCCAGGTTCAGGTAGCTCATATCTTGGACCACCATATTGTGTATATTAATTGGGATTCTGGAATTACCATATGTTCTAAACAACAGTGGGTCATACAGCCATCCACACTTTGTAACCACAAGTGGAAGAAGACAATTTAGAGAGCCATCCTGACAATGACCTCCCCCAGATGGGTCTGGTGCAGTCACCTAGTAACACATGGTTGGGCATAAAAAGGGATATTTGATCATTCACCATCTCTTTTCAGAGGAGACAGAAGAACAATGAGATCAAAACACTGCATGCTTTTGAGAAAGAATATAAGTAAGTGGCCAAAAAGGACATTCTTAAGTTCAACACCCTCCATTATCAGATCAAAAAGCTGCAGATGATCATTGAGAAGCGCTGTCAGACAAACGCGACATACAAGTTCCAATATAGCTTTAGAAAATATACAAAGGACAGACTATGTAGCCTTGCTCAACATCAGAGAGGATCTTCTTTCACTGAGATTGATACAGGGGCGGTCTAAAGACTAAAGATAAGTCCATGGTTAAGCTGACAATACAGGAGTTCTACTCTAGTCTGTATGCTCATACAGATATGGACAAGAATGCCCTCTCTTCACTAATGACAGAGGCTGTAACAGAGGGCAACAGTGGCAAAATTGACTGTAGGGATGCAAAAGTGAGAATTCTAAAGTGAGAATCTAAAAGTGGCCAAGTTGGCAAATTTTAAAATTTTGAAATTAAATTAAAACAACTAATCTGGAATTAAAAAGTATTATGACCATATAAAATACTTTTTATTCATTCTCTCAACTAAAAAAGCCAAGAAAAAGTAGTTGCTTTATTATAAAAAGCCATTTCAAAAAGTTAAAAAGTGTTGACTTAGCCACTTTTAGATTCTTGCTTTGGAATTCTCACTTTTACATCCCTACAGTTGATTTTGCCACTGTTGCCAAACAGAGCTCACACAATGTCCCCCAGCAATATGTGGACCCCTGATAGCTGACATCACACTGGAGGAGACTTTTTTTGCCATTAAAGAGTCCCCAAACGGCAAATTGCCAGGTCCAGACTGCATCCCAGCAGATGTGTACAAGCCTATTAGAAATCTGATAGCACCTCATCTGACTAGACTCTTTAACTATGTCTTTTCTTTGGCCACCCAATTTCCTGAGGGGAATGAGGTGTCAATTTGCCTCCTATTCAAGAACAAGGGTCATAGGAGCAATGTTAAGAACTGGAGACCAATCTTGTTGTCCAATGCAGATTACAAGCTGCTGACCTGGATTCTGTCTAACAGAATCATGAGAATTGCAGGCGTGATCCTTCACCCAATGCAGTTTGGCTTTGTCCATGGCTGTTCCATCTGGGATAATATTCACATGGTCCAGAATACCCTCCAGAATAGGGTTAAATCAACTAAAGATTAACTTCTATTTCTGAATATGGAGAAGGCGTATGATTGGGTATCATGGTCTTATCTCTATGCAAGTATGTGGGCAGTAGACCTGCTGGAGAAATGGATCTGTTGGATAAAGACATTATACCTGAACCTTTGGGCGCGCGTTATTTTCAATGGTGACCTGACTGAAAAAATTGATATTTGTCAGGGTTTGAGACAAGGGAATCCTCTGTCTCCCATCCTGTTTAATTTTGCAGCAAACTTGTTCTTGGCAGCTGGAAACAAGAGGCTGCAAGACTTCACTCATCCTAGTCAGAAGCCACTCTGTATGGCTGCCTTTGCAGATAACACTATTGTTAGCCTGACCACAAAGGAGGACTCACAAAGGCTGATAACCCTTCTGGAGCTCTACAAAAGGGCATCTAGCGCAAAGGTTAACATTGAGAAGACAACACTGGTGAATATTGGAGTGCCATCCTTTGCACCACTGCATGGCCTCACACATATTCAGCCCTCAAAACCTTTTGACACCTGGGAGTGTGGTTCAACTCTATGGATATTGATCTAAAGACCAATGAACAGATTCTCCTCAAGGCTATTGCTAACAAGATCAATGGGTGGCACCATTTCCAGTTCAATGTTATTTGGACAGGTTACTGCCCTAAAAATATTTGTGTTCTCCAAGATGTGTTATATAGCACAAATTGTACACTTCTTCAAAGCCTTTGAGAAGAAGGTGTCAGCCATGAACTGCAACTTCTTATGGGGTACTCCCAATACTTCCCCTGTGAAAATGTCAGTGGTCTCTCTCCCCAGGTCAGCAGGAGTACTGGGTCTGATAGATCATGCCCATATTGCCAAATGATGTGGGAGAAAGGAATTAGGGAAATTCTGGCTGCTCATACTGATTCACCTGCAGCAGGCAGAGCAGTAAAATGGGTGCATGCTATCCAGATACCCAACCCTTCAACATTTAGACTAAGACAATGGTTCTTGAAGAGAAAGAGATTTCATCCCCCAAAGACACTCCTGAGTATTGTTGTCGCTACTTGGCAATAATGTGAGTCAATGATTTGTAAATATCTAAGAATCTTGATCCTGTTGGTCCACAGAATTGGGACCTGAAGGGCTTGCATCTGGCAGATAGAAACACACAGATCAATTAAAATCTGGATATGGAGAGTAGTGTCACACACCAGAAGACGGTGGTGTCCAAGTGTGGAAAGAAGGTTATCCAAGACCCAATGCCAAAGCCAGAATACCCCAAGATGATTATGAAGTGGGTAGAAGCTGGCAGACAGGTCACAATCACCCCCAAAGAAATTGTTACTCTGATGCAGGTACTGATGGTGACAACAGGTGCACAGACTCTGACATGGAGACTGTTCAACAAGGCCTTCTGGAGTGAATCAACATTCCTGGTGGATCACCCAATTTGCCAGTGTGGGCTGTGCTCATTTTAAGATGCCAATATGGAGCACGAATTCTTTGGTTACATTTTTGTGTTGCAGTTCTGGACAGAGGTCACCACCATGTTGAACCTCTCTATACATGCTTGACTAAAGTTTGACATCTTCTTCATGAGGAGCCTCAATTGGGAACCCCCACTAGTTTGAGCAGTTGCTTATCATCTTGCACTGTGGACCATGCACACTACCTGTATAGATGTGATTTTTGACAATGAACTCAACCTGGTGTCACTCATGAAGGAGAAATTCCGCTCCCTAATGGGCAATAGTATAATCTGTACAGAAAAATTTGGCCACATAATTCCTGGTAACAGGAAACTTATAGATACCATTGTTGACTCATCCCACCTTATAGTCAAGGGAGTCATTCAGTGGAAAGACAGGCAAAAAGAGGGCCTTCAGACTGCTACCCCTTACTCTGGTATCCCTCACTTTACTCCCCCCACGGCTGTGTTTACTTTTAAGCACTGTCTCTGAACCTTAATATACCTGTGTTTCTCTATAAAAAAAGGTGCCTGAGTTAGTTGAAGCACTCAACTTGGCCCTAGAGGTCCCAGGTTCAAATCCTGTAGCTTTCACCTGCCCTGCCTCTATATTTTAGTTATCTAAGGACCCTATCTGTAGTTGGATTTTCCAGCAAGGGCCAGCTGAACAATCCTTAATGACTGAAATGTTAAATTTGCCTCCCAGTATGATGTAATGATGATTGATTAGACCCTATTCGTAGTTGGATTTCCAACCAGGACCGGCCAGACAATCCATTAAGTTCATATCAACATTAAATTGACCCTCATATCCCCAATTCCCTAAGGCTGTGGGCCTTTATACCGCTGCCCATCAGAGCTTTAATAACATTCTATTAATAAATTAAAGAATACTCTACTATTAAAATTACCTTCCTTAAAAAATATACAATAGAGCATGGGAAACTTAATACAGGTTATTTTTTAAAGGGTTAGCAATATCAAATTTGAAATCCTTAAAAATCAAACTTGCTTCAATAATAACCAGTAAAGCAAATAAACAAGTTGATTTTGATTGATTGTAACAAACCAACTTCTGGAAATTAAATAAAGTTTGCTAAAATACTAAGCACACCAGATAAAAATTATCTATCTCTATAAAAGATATATCTCAGTTAAACAATATCTAAAGGATGTAGTTCAGAGACCTTCCAACCATAAAATTAGTTTTATGTCATAATGGACTCATATCTACAAACTTTAAGTAATCACTGGACTAGGGCTGCAGTTGAGCAAAAATGCAACAATTACGTCATATGCTGTAATTGTTGCATCATAACTGTCAGATTTTTGTTTTTCATATTCCCCTTACTAAGGGAATCCAATTTTAAAAAAAACACGGTCAAAGGCAGCTCTCTTTTTTCCAGAAGAGCCGGGTTCTATATATTTTTCCATTGAATTTTTATTTTTGACTTAAATTTGAATTCAAATTCATATATTTTATAACTTTAACATCTTTAAGAAAAATTTAGCTTTTATTTAAAAAAACAGAGGAAAAATATCCTTCTGTAGCTGTGTACTGCTACACTTCCAAAAATTGTAGCCATGATAGTTTTCCAGATTTGGTCTGGGATCTGAGACCAATGGAAGCTTTTTTATAATGCAGTTATTGCTCCAGATCTTCTGCAGCCTTACACAGGGCAGAACTATGACTTGGCAGCGGAAATCAGCCCAATGTCTACAGATATAGGACATCTGACTGGGCCAGTGGCTGGCAAGGCAGTGGGATGTTCTCCTATGGTCTGGGGATTCAGTTCAGTCAATATCTTAGTTACTGTCTCATAGTTGTACTGTATTAAAAAGGCACTTTATTTTGCTCTGATTTTTATAAAATCTGAAGTGATAAGAAAATGGGGAGAAAAGACATATGTTGACATTTACAATTAAAGAAATGATCTTTTTATAAATATTTACCTACAATAAAAATGACATTATGTCCTAATTCATCTTGCTGTGTTATCTTTTTAGACTAAATGCTCCACCAAGATAATTACTGAAGCAGCATAAGGGCAGCACAACAGATGGCTTGGTTGATGGTGGTTTGAAAAAAAGTATCTTTAATACAGGCTCATCATACTAAGTAGTTTTAGACCAATAAGTCATTCAAGTATTCAAACATAGCAGGTTTGAACAGATTATTCCCCTGATGAGATAATTATGTGCCTTCCTGGGTCATAAATAAGGGCTAGAATATTGGGAGCCAGAATCTACAAGTGAGAGATGAATGAAAGGATTGGTTCTTCAATGTAGCCAAGTTTTTATTAAGAAACCTTTGCTATTAAGCCTTTTATCCTAGGATAGTTGGATAATACCAGAAGACTTTTCTAGGTATTATTACAGCAATGGTACATCTGACAGTCCTTTAAATCCAGGATACACCAGTAGTTAGATAATTTATACAGCAGATTTCAAAGCTCTGGTGCTAAGAAAAATCAATTAAGATGAAAACAGAATAAAAAACTAATGGATTCATAATGGTCAGTAATAGATTTGGGTCCATTTTAATTTCGCTTGCATCTGAGTTTATTTTGCTTAGCGCCACAGCTTTGAAAGCTGCTGTAATCTTGAATCCGCTAACTAAAAGATAAACCATCTAAACATCCTGAAAAGTGCCTGTAGGAACCAAAAGAGGTATATGACGCCTCTGAAAAGGCTCAAAGCTCATTCTTCAATAAAAATAGAAAAAGCTCCACCCATGCAGCAGAAGACAGACAGGAAGAGATCAGAGCCTATTATTGAAAAACCTCTCCTGATCTTTCTCTTTTCCAATTTAGCCTGGATTTTAGACCGGGAGGATCACATAAACAACTAGGAAAGGATGGGATTTCCAAGAACTCTGAAGACCTAAAAAGGTACTAGCCCATCCCAGCATATCTAGCCCAAGGATTCCATACCAGGACATATATCTCCACCCCCTAATGAGCCTTGAAATGATCATCTTCCCACAAATGCCAAAAAGGAATATCTAGCTAATTGCTTGTATACCTATAGTTAATCACAAATCAGGCCATGTAATTCTCTCTTGGGGCACACTTTCTGCAGTAGAAAAGATTAGTTTGCACTACCAAATCAGCTTCTCAGGCTTCCTTAACAGCCTGCTACAAGAGGGGAAGTATATCCAGAAACAGTGTCAATTTGAAAAAATGTCATCACCCAACACAGACCAGAAGGAGGAATCATTGATAAAGTGAGTGTAGAAGCTATCCTGACTAAATCACAGCTGAAGGTTGGGATAAAGCCATTAATTGATAAGAACTTGTTTGAATCCCTCTCCCCAAGTTTCTTGGTAAGCTTCAAAGTGATGCCACTATTAGATGGTTCCCATCTTCAGAGACCTGAAGGCTTATAATAAAGCATTAAAAACACCAAGCACTTTCATAATGAGAACCTTAATCTCAACCCTGGCTCTGGATAGTTAGTGAAGTAAACATGTGACAGGAGCAGTTGAATATTCCTCAGAAAAAGGGGGCACAGTCCAAGGTTTTTTAGCCTTGGCAGGGGTTATAAAGATATTCAATCATAATCAACCATCCTGGCTAAATTCTTATTTGTCTAAAGCTGAAACAAGTAGTATATTAGGGCAACCACCAGAATTAACTCATTCTGCAAGTCAACTCACTCAATGTCAACAATTTGTTGAAATTCAGTAAGTCAACATTATTTTAGTA